>JAAIFI010000589.1:0-10279 GCA_011032875.1 Phlebia tremellosa | reverse complement strand
CTTCTAGCGTCAAAATAAAGTCCGGCCTATCACCGCGTGGTTTTTGGCATCTCGGTCTTCCACGCGTACGGACACCAGTGGGCTTGTCAAGTTATATATCACCCTCGAAAGTGTCCCGGCTTTGGCTTCAGCAATGGTGAAGGCTGCGAGAGGTTCTGGAGCGCATTGAAGAAGCTGATACCTGGGTTGCGGGTCTCTGGCGTGAGTTTCAATTCTTCGTTGACGACAAGACTCTCACACTGATAGACTATTAGTACTATCAACGACTTATGACCCTCGATCAACAAGTCGAGCACCTAGATGCACAGTCACTAGCTCACTTCGGACGTTGGCTCCTTCGCGCATGGAACAGATGCCAGGAGAGAAAACTCGAGGCAGAAGACATGCTGCGAGAACTCGGAATTCCAGACAGCGTGCTTCGCGAGCAATGGGCTGCTCAAGTCAAGGCGCAAACCAAACCGGCACCTCGTAAGTCACTTCACTGTCATTTTCTTACATCTCTGACACAATGATTTAGGCCGCTCTCAGAACAAAAGCAAGAAGGCCATAGAAGAGATTCTCGCCCTTCGCAATACGGTCGAGTCATATGACACAGAAATTGCAGATCTCGAAACAAAACTTCTGGCAAATTCTCATTCATCAGCACCTATTGACTATATTGACCTCAACACGCAGCTGACGGAAATTCGCCGCAAAAAAAAGCTCTTCCAGGAGAGAATACAGCGAGGCACAGAGGCCCTTGGTGTTACCGATCGGCATGATCTGCGCAGTCTGATCAACAACAAATTTCTGCAGCTGCGTATGAATGCACGCGCGTTGAAACTTCGCCTTCGGCAACGCCTCTGCGATCGAAAATTCGAGCTGGAACTATTGGAACGAGCCTATCGCAACACAGTGAATGGTATATCAAATGTTGTTCTCAGCACACACCTCTCTGATTTTTCTGCAGACAAAAAACTCTCTTCCCACACTGAAGCTGCCATGAAGCGTCGTGAGCCATCGATCTTGAACGTGGTGAAGACGTACAACGAGCTCTGTTCACAGATGCGGAGCCTCTTACAGCGCGGACAAGCTCCCACAGGCGCGACCGTTCCCTTGGAGATGATCCGTGAAGGCATATTTGCCTTGGACGTCGACGATAACATTTGGCAAGATATTGGGCTGGACGATGAAAGCGACGGGCAATCTGTTCCCTTGTGGCTTGGAGACGAGGCTGTGCGCTTAGGTATCAGACTTAGATTGGAGTTGGATAGGTGTATCGAGGAGGAAGCACGTCTGAGGCATGAACGATGTGCTCTGCAAGAATGGTTCATGTCAGAATGGATTGCTACGCAGTCTGCTCAGGCTGAGGCAGGTAAGTCATCTATGTTTCGTGTTTGTGACTCACATTAACTTCTATTGTTAGATGTCGACCTTGCCTATCAGCTGGACCGCTACCTTGAGACCTTACGTATCCTGTGCGTGAATTGGAAGTCGATAGTAGGTGTCATTACACCGGCCTTTCCTATGCCAGCGTCATGGGGACCTTCCGATCAGGAACTGCATGAGACGGCTATCGCTGAGGTTCACGGCAACTGGGAAGATGTTACATCTGTAGATGATGAGGAGGATCTTGATGAAGAATTGGATTGGCTGGACGAGGAAGAGACTGCTCTTGTCGAAGACGTGGAAAGGTTAGCCCTGTCGGAGGCCTATCATAGTACCAGTTCCTACGACTTCGATACTACCATTACATCTGTGGAAATATCGCCTCCAAGGCAAACGGTTAGCCCACATAAGCGTTCGCGCATGCTCATTGATGAGTAGATAGAACTTTGTTTGTACAATCACGTTCACACCAATTTTACCAAACTCAAACAATGGCTTCACTTCACTTGTACAAGTCTCCCGCAGCAGTAGGCGAGGTCCTACCACTATTGCATTTGGGCCATACGCTTACTGGTCTCACCGTAAATCCATGGGAAGTTTTAGTATCTTTGGGACAAGTTCTTCAGTCCCACTGGGAGCGCAAATTGCGTTGGGATTGCGTGAGGAGTACCAATGCCCACCCAACAAATGGTGGGACACGACACACTGTCCCACAATGGTACTCCTCAAGCAATCCCAACGCAATTTGCGTTCCCATTGGGACACATCAAGAAGTCCCGTAGGTACCCTCGCTACTCACAGTGGGACACAACGTACTGTCCCAGACGTAGCTATAATCCCACGCTGTATATAGGGGAACTCCCACTGGGACCGCATTCTGATCCCATTATCTATATGGGATCCCCACCATACACGTGGGTGGGAGCCCAATTTGAGCTTGGTAGTGTTATTACGGGTCCTGTAGAGTGTAGATTGAAGCTAAATATCCTAATGAATCAGTCACAAGCGTCGAGACTGAGCTGCCAGCTGAGAACTGCCGTGTGCCGTACTCTGCACCGCACTTGAGCAGGATGAAGTAAGATCTCAGATAGGAAGGCAAATACTGTCTCGGTACTACAACTGGTCCTCGCTCTGTTATCAAGGCGAACATAGTAGTACCTGCGATCAGTAATACCAAGTCCTGCTGCGGCCTGCCGGTGTTCAGCTGTCATCAGCAAATCAAACAAATGCAAGTACATCTTGTATTCATAGAGCGTGACCAGATTCAAGCCATACACAGCATGAAGAAGTGCACAAAAGCCTGACCAAGGCGGTGAACGTTGAACAGCTGCAATTGGACACAAATTGGGAGTTTTGGAGTGACGAGCTCGCATGAGACCTGGACCCCGAACACCGCATGGCCCGGGACGTGAAGGGCATCCCTCAAGGGCTCCCACGTATTGACCATGGTCACCATAGAATTCCCACAGATCTGTGGGACGTATGGCAGAAATAGAGAAGACCATCTGGGTGGACCATGGTGGGTGTCCTAGAAACGGAGCCCATGAAGAGGTGGAAGCCCACTGACGGCCCCCAAGGACCAGGACCCAGTCGAAATCAGGGCTCTTAGCATCAATTCGTAAACAAAATATTAAGGGCTAATAGGTATCTATGGGGGGTAACCTGAAGTGATACACGCGCATGTTGTATACTTGGTGTACTCTGAAAAGTCAAGCGGGCGCTATCAGCATCCACTCTGGGTACATAATATGTTATATAGTGGGAATGTGATAACGAATATATACATAGGAAGTCATGACTAGCGGCCAGAAGACATGGGTGATACTCAAGGCGAAACGAAAACGTGTGGAAATAGTGGTGCCAGGTGTGAAGAGGGGAAGCAGGTGTATCAGGCATAGCAGATCGTAGCCTTGTCTCTTCATAATCAAGCCGCGCTGTCTACACAGACAGTACCGCCTGCAGAAGACTACGACAATCAGTGCACCTTGCCGTGGCAAATCAATTGGAGGTGACATACTGGATCTTTCCTAGAGAGCTCAAAGATTTCGGTGTCTTTGCTAACTGCAGAGCCAACGTCCGTGCGCCTGCGAAGACCATCCCACGTTTCTGCAGAAGACAAAACATCGATTCTCCTCGAAGGCTGCGCCGTGCCGTTGAGAGCGATTCGGACAAGAAGGGAAGTAGGGACAAGCGTCTTTTATTCTGTCAGTTGAACTCAGATTGACTGAGACTTGTAGCAACGCACGGTTAATTGTCCAAGCATGGCAAAAATAACGCCTCCGACGGTCGTCCCGGCTGCGTAAAACGCAGCAAGAAAAACCGTTGTCGAACTCAGAATGGCGGCGGACTCTAATATAATCCAAAGAACCTGACGGGTCCGGTGGTATCCGTTAAGAACCGTAGTTGTCATCTGGGTGGTTCTAATCTTCCACGCCAGCAGTAGACTCGCTGAAACTTGAACACAGATGGACAGTGACCATACGGTGAGGGATAAACCGCGTTCCGCAAGCAAAGAAGCTAGAGTGTGCTCGCTTGGAACCTGTGCCAAAAATATGTAACCACAAACTGCGAGAAAACTATTAGTCTATATTGGTCATTGGGAAAGATGTCGACGGACTGACCTGTTGATGCCACGATCATAACTATCTGAATATTCGTCCACTAAGCTGAATTGTATCGCACAAATTACACGGATACTTACGAAGGGAGCGCATAACCATCGATTCCCATTCCATACAACGAATAGACGCCAAACCTATGTCGCTATTTCAGTGCAGTGGGTGAGAAGACGAAGTAGATAGTTACAAGAATGCTATCTGCAATGAGGTTCTAAGGCAATAAAACTACCATAAGCTGTAGTCGACCTAAATTCTACAAAGGAGGCTTACATTTGTTATATGCACACCAATCTGAACAACATGAGCAGGCTTGCCCTGGTCCGCGAAGTATGCTGTCGGGTTCGAAGAGTTGATAAAACCTTCGATGGCCTCTATCAAGCAAGAAATAACGTGGACAGTGGCCAATGTAAGCTGGGTTATTGCAAGTAGGAGTAAAATTCTAGTCCGTGATATTTTGTAAAATTCTCGACAGAAACGAGTTGTGACAGTAACATACCGACTAGGTAAACCCTGGAGACCTTTGCGCAGATGAATGAGGATAAGTGACCCGGTAACTACAACGCTGGAGAGATGTTAGAAGCATGAAATCCGTCGAAGTAATTCACCATACTTGGCTCCTGTAAGACACCGGTCAACATTAGCCATGTGGTGTAAGCTCGATATACGCACCATAGAGTAAAGAAGAAACCCATGAAGAGATAAGTCCTAACATGGGGAGACTGATGTCGTGTAACATTGCGACAGCAAGTTCCGAGATGTATGCGCCGTTCAGAAGCGAAAGGAACTCTGAGGTCCAGTCGGTTCAACAGGGCTATATGACCGAGAAAATACACCATCCGTCCGTGATAACGTTCAGAGGGTAGGCTTGGGCTCAGAGTTGACCCCTCAAGCAAAGTGACTCCGAGTTGTTCAAAGTCTACAAAGATGTCGGCTCTTGCGACCTCTGAGGGTATCGCGGCCCGTCGTTCAAGACATCATGTGCCGTATCAGTCGGTGGCGTACGAATGATTAGAAACGATGGTCAGAGAGTGTTAACAGTACTTTGTGCTTACTGGGGTCGTTTTCGGACGCAATAAAGGGAGACTCACATGTCGCCTCACCGCCACAAGGCTCAGCATCATGTTTTGCATCTATTTCAGATGTTAGATGGGCGTGAGGCTATGTCGAAGCTTTAAGTGGATACAGGGCACTATCGGAAAAGACTCAGGTCCGGTTGAAACCCCCTGAAAGGAAGATCATTGCATAAGTTCGTTGGAGAGCTTCTTGTCGCAGTCATTGACCCGGTATCCAGCGGCAGAAGGCATGTATTGAATCTTTGGTGACCAATAGTTAGGAAACTTGAATATTGGTGAGCATATCACTTCACGTACGACTCCCTCCGGATGCCCTACGGCGGTTTCGAGTTTGGAGTATAGATGGAGGGAAAGATGGAGACGAAGGATCTGTAAATCAAATGAGCTTGCTCAGTTACATCGCAGTCCCCTTCCGAAGGCACCGCAGCTGCCACAAGACTGTACGGTCCGTGAAACCTCAGCGCTGCCTAGGAGCTCGGCTGCTGCATCAAGATACAACATATTTGGGGTCTGAGACTGCACAGGTCGGTTGAAAACCCTAAGACTTGGACCACTTGTCTTTCGGGACGTTTGCGGCCTACGTGTTCGTTCCTAGAATCGATATCGAGCGACAATAAGCGCCTGTCCACTCCCATCTACGCGCGTCTATCGCGGCCGGATGGTCGTCGGTATTCTATGTAGAGACCGTACTTGGCCTCAAGCTGCTGTCATGTGTGCGGCACAATCCTCCTCTGGCAGTAATCGCGCACAGCGCGGTGAGATATAGGCTGAGCCTGGATGCTCTAAAATCACGTCCGGCCGTGTAGTTGGGCGAGGCAATAAGCAGTGCTGGTGTTGCGCGCACCTTCAAGCAGGCGGCTAACAACAACCGCAGCGTACGTGCATGCTACTAGGAACCGTGTCAATGGTATCGTGCCAGTTGTGCCTATCCACTATTGAGGGTCTCGCTGACGTCAAATCATCCGCAGGTACCATGTTGGTGCCGTATACAGCCTTACTATGCTTGACGCAGGGGCTGAACCTTCCGTCTCCTGGCAGCACGCTATGAAGGAGCGATTGCGGCATCGTCTACACTCAATCCGAATCCTGTTGTTCTCATCTTCTGATAGGAATTTTCCCTTGATTCCTTTATGTGATCTTAAGATAAACAATCCAACTGCAAGTACGTCCAACTATGCCCCGAATTGTTCAGTGACAGACCCCAATCATGCCCTCCAAGATTTCAGTTATAAGTGACTCATGGCTTGCCTAGAGCCTCACATCCCCTCACAAGATCTCTTATGCCTAGTACAACTTTTGACGCGACCATCGGGACCAGTAGTGGTATGAGAGAGCTTCGTGCCCTCTCTCACCTCATACAGTCCTCTATTGACAAGATGGAAACCGCGTTGTCTGCACGCTCGCAAACCTACCCTTCCATGAACGAACCTTTCACCCCAGAATCTGAAGTGGCTCGCATGAGCCCTGACGTTTTGGGTCCAGGGAATATCGTCGTCGCTGCTGCTGCCCAAATTATCGCCGCCGTTCGTGTACCTGCCCTCACCGTATTGGCTACATGTGGACAGGTACGTTCCACCGTGATCAATGGCCGCGATCAGCATTCATAGCTATTTCCAGTTTTACGTCCCTTCATGCATGAGAGCCGCCATCCAAATGCATGTTCCCGAAATACTTCGCGAGGCTGGCCCTCAGGTATGCTGAATACCATTGAATATCATCTCTCTCTCATACGTCCATCACAGGGTGCCCATATCGAAGATGTCGCAGCCCTTACTGGAGTCGATCCCGACAAGCTTGGTCTGTTTCTGCAAAATGAGTGACATCCCACCATATTCATTTCTTGAACTATAGGTCGAGTTTTGCGCCTGCTAGCCACATACCACATTTTCAAAGAGTTATCTCCGGATGTTTTTGCTAACAATAGGACCTCCTCCTTGCTTGACACAGGAAAGTCTGTATCCGAGATCCTGGTGAAGTGCGTATGAATCTATGTCACATCTCGCATTCTAACCTCTCCGTAGTGTCGAAGCCAAGCACGACAATACTATGGGCCTAGCGGCGATAATCGAACATATGTGAGTTTGTTATGGATAATCTTGCATACACCTTTGACATCCCTGTAGTACCGACGAAGGGTTTAAGGCCTCAGCCTATCTCCCTGAGTTACTTATGTCCGCGAAGAACGGCATGTCCAGCGAGCCCAACGAAGCTGCTTTCAACTTAGCATTTGGAACGGATCTTCCCATGTTCTCATGGTTTGAACAGCCCAAGAATGCATACAGTCTCAGACGATTCGGCATCGGGATGGATGGCACGCATGCTATATCTTCCCCAGGGGCAATTATTGCAGGTTTGTGGATTCCGCTGTCGCAGCTGTATGCGACGTATACTGGTAACTGATCTGCCCCTAGGATTTGACTGGAAAGCGCTTCCGAAAGATTCGGTGATCGTCGACGTGGGCGGTGGCATTGGCTCCCAGTCTCTTGCACTCGCCCAAGCCTTTGGTCACCTCAATTTTGTCGTGCAAGATCGGGGCGTGGTCATCAAAGATGCCATCAAGGTAAGGAGCCTTGCTGAAACGCTACTGTCGTCAAAGTTTTTGAACGTTTTTTTTTTTGCAATCAGTATTGGAACACTCAGATGCCCGAAGCTATAGAAAGCGGAAGGGTGAAACTCCAAGGTACGTTCTTTCATTGCTCAAATACTCCTCAGGTTCATACCTCGCATGCACAGCACACGATTTCCTGACTCCCCAGCCCGTGAAAGCACCGTCTGTTTTCTTGTTGAGGATGATTCTGCACGATTGGGCGGATTCCTACGCTCTGAAGATTCTACGTCACCTTCGTGCTTCCGCGGGACCCAAAACACAGCTGGTAATCGTGGACAACACCATGTCGTACACCTGCCTTGACAGTACTATCGCTCACGACATTCCCGGTGCTATCACTGAAGTGCCGCCCAGCCCTCTCCTCCCGAACATGGGGCTCGCAACTGCTGTGTCCTATCAAGCTGATGTTCATGTGAGTAAAGTGTCGCTGAATAGCTGAATCATCTATAGTTGACCTTCTTCTAGATGATGGCTCTTTTCAACGGCAAGGAGCGGACCGTGGCACAGTTCCACTCTGTACTGAAGGATGCCGGTTGGAAGTTAGTTCGTGTGTTTCACAGTGCCGGATTCGAGGTCGAGAACGCCAAGTTGTTTGCTGTTCCGTTGTAAAGCCAGATTTCACTAGAGTGAAGGCTCTTTCAGGCGAAGTAACCAACGTGAAACAGAATAGTACGCATATGTCCGTTTGTACATCTATGTCTATTCAGGGAATTTTGAGGAGAATTGGGGCGTCACACCGTCCGCCAAGCGGTGCATTCAAGACAAGTTGTGGCTCGGAGGCCCGTCGTCAGCGCGAGCTTTCTACAGCGGAAACGTATGGAGCAGATCGAGAAAGCGGGCAACGGCCAGAAAACGTCCGTTACAGACGGAAATTCGGTCTCTGACTGGTGCACAACCTTTTCGTGCTCGTCCCCGCGCCTCAGGCCTCATGGACCGTTCTGACGCATGGCGCATAATATACTATGTATAGTACTGTGTAGCACATTTGTACCTCCTCCAGTCGATCTAGATCCCTACAATCTCAGGCCCGCGAGACAACGACGGTGGGTATCACCTCATGTCCTGTAGTCCCCGTTGATCTTCACGTACTCCTATAATAGATATATAATAGCGGTTAGGTTTTAGAACACTTGATAGGCGAGAGGGAGAGCAGTGACTCACGTAGCTGAAGTCGCACATCCAATATTTTGCGTTCTCCTTACCCAGACCGAGTTCGACGCCGCGGATCATCCTCGAGGTCCTCAGCACTGATAATCTGCGCAGCGCGTTCTTCGTCGACTTTCTCTGGCTCACCACGGACCAACAACGGAAGCGCCTTTGAGCCATCGCTTGGCACGAATGATACGCTGACCTTGGTAGGATCAAGTGGCGTCGTGAGAGGGACGGAACCTGTAGCGGCGAGGATACGGCCCCAGCTGTAAAGTTGCGAGTCTAAAGCTTTCAGCCACTCGGGCGCTAGGTGATTTGTGCCAGGCGTCGAGGCGCGAGCAAAGGGGAAATAAGGTTGGAGGAGGAGGAGGAGGAAATTAATTCAGCCAACACAGCAATAGATACAACGAGCGTCTGCGCCCTATCTACGCCACGTGACTACGGGTCCTGCTTCGCCAGCAACGCCTCAAACTTGCGNCTGCGCCCTATCTACGCCACGTGACTACGGGTCCTGCTTCGCCAGCAACGCCTCAAACTTGCGACTGTGTGAGCTAGCTACGTATCGCAGTCAGTAACTACTGATCTCTACGTACGCAGGGCCCACTGGTCAACAATCACGCCCACCCAGTAGCTGTAACGTGGTGTTGTTTGGCTGTGGCAATTGGCTTACATAATGTATGGTATTGTTTGAAATGTGGCTGCCCGCGCCTCGACGCATGGGAAGGAGGCCGGTTGGGACCCTGATTTTTGTAACCATGCCTCTAGCATATCGAGATTCTGTGGACGCACGATCACTATTCACGCCATAGTAGTCTGAGCATCAGGAAGCCGTCTTCATGATCATCGCATGCACCTAAGCCATTAAGCAAACCTCCAGTGCCATGGTACCTAAATCACAATACAGACGCATTCTCATCACCCAAAGAGCAGTCAGCTTCGAGAGCACGTAGTATGTTCGTGGCATCCGCAGAGCGGGGCTTGATGACGCACTGGAAATGCTTTGGGTGGCTGTAGATATATATGTTAGACAGAGGTTGAAGAATACGTGTACATGATTCTGACCTTCCGGTTCTGGAGGCGAACTCAGCTTGCGGAAGCTGTTCAGCGCCCGCGGAAAGGTCGAATATAGCGAGTGTCATCGCCATGCATAGCCAAACATTGGTGTCGGCGAGCTCTATACCTGGACACTTTCGACGACCGAAACCGAACACAAACTCGCGAGGATCGAGAGAATGTCGGAAAAATACTTTGAGCATTGAGATGGAAAAACATCGGGAGCCTATTGAGTCCAAATTGAGGTGCATTGCGATGCCATCGCGATGATCTTGCTGAGATCGCAATCCCATTTCATGTTTTCGCCCCATTCCGATAATATCTTGTCATAAAACTGCCTTAAGATGGGTCAAATCGCTCTCAATTCCTTCCAATTCCCTGTACCAACGGTACTGGGGTCTTGGTGGCGT
>JAAIFI010000588.1:0-10282 GCA_011032875.1 Phlebia tremellosa | reverse complement strand
GTCCATCAAGGGTAGTTGCCCCGAATGCCATGCTCAATGGTGGTCATCCCGATCCCGTCTGATTCATGTTGCCTCCGGTAAAGATGTTCTATTCTTGAGATCTATTACATCATTGATATCTACTCAAGACATTGATAATAATCATTCATGACGCGCGCGTTTTTGACCAGTAGATACACCAAAAATACTGTCATCGTGCACGTCCCAAGTGGCTAACTGAGTAAAGTCATCGCCGGGGTGCGTTGCATCGTGCCATAACATCAACTCTATCTCTTCTACTAACTCAGAGTCAACGTCAAGCTCTGAACCCTCTGAGTCTGAAAATTCTCCGTCTTCACTGTCGTAGTTGTAGTCTTCACCGTATGAAGGCAACTCTGTAGGGTTGAGCTGCTCTTCTACAATGTACGCCTCTTCTTCCCAATTACCATGAGTTGCAGCGGCGGCGGCGTCTTGTATATCTGCGTGGGATGGACCCCAACAATCGGACATTGGATAAGCCGGTGGGATCTGGCGTACTTTGGTTTGCCATATCTGACAAAGATCGCGCAGATGTGTGATCTTCAGATCGAGCTGATAGCTCAAGCCACGGTCAGCTCCTGTGTATTGGTCGGTGGTTGTCAGAAGATCTATGAATAGTCAATAGTATGACCGTACCTGCTTCACGTTGGGCGTTCGTAACGGTAGTCCACTCCTCGCAAAGCCACTCCTGCATGGCACAGCGTTCTCTGCTAAGACGGTTCTGTTCTTCCTCGCACCGGTCTTTCTCCAGCATCGCTCGAATCCCTTTGCGAACGGCCTCATCGCATAGCCAACGCGGCACAGGGCCATCCTCGTCATCCAATCCCATGTCTTGCCAGATTTCGTCGTCCACATCGAGCTCGAAGAGATGTTCTCGATCAATCGGTAGCGGCACAACAGCTCCGTGAGGGGCTTTCCCTTGCTGCACCAGTTTCTCCATCTCGTTACGCAAGTCGTTGTAGGTTTTTGCCACTTTGGTTATGGTCGGCTCACGTCGCTTCACAGAGGCCTGTGTGTGATCAGACAAGCTCCGGTCTAATAAACAGAATATGATCAGTCTTGTATGATTATGATGGCCAAAGATTGCACATACCATTTGCAACATTCCGATAACATCTCTCGAGCCGCTCCAGCTCAAATTTCCGTTCGCGAAGACGTTCGCGAAGCCGGATCTTGAGCGCACGAGCGTTCATCCGCAGTCGTAAAAATCGGTCCGTCATAAGTTGACGAAGATCGTTTCGTTCATCAATCCCAAGGGCTGATATCTTTGAACGAACCGCTGCCTCTAGTGAGGACCGTTTCTTGCGAGCACCCTGCAAGCGAGCACCCATATCCGCTGGAGTCTCAATGCGCATATCAAAGTCCAATGTCATCAATCGTTGCTCCAACTCAGCGACCTCCTTGTTGTACTCTTCAATCGTCTTCTGCAAGGCAAGAATTGCTTCGATAGCTTGCTTTCCCTTATTCTGAGATCGTCCTGTATTGCTATATTAGTATGAGCGATATCGGATGGTTTTGTTTACATACTAGGTAACGGTCGAGTTTGAGCAAGAGTCTGAGCAGCCCACTCTGACCGTAGTGTTTCGACGTCTACATCGATTGATTGTAGAATCTCCTCCGCATTGGCCTTCCTAGCCTGACAATGAACCCACCGCCTCGATAACCAGTGTCCGAGGTTGCGCAGCGATTGGTTGTCTAGATGTTTGATTTGTTCATCAAGGACCATCAATCGTTGATGATACTATGGCAGAGGGTTTGAGATAGTGTCATTGGAGGTGAAACCGAAATGAAGAACGAAGACTTACCCCAGAGACTCGGAGCGACGGTATCAATTTCTTGATCGCACTCCAAAACCGTTCACAACCTTCACCATCCGATAGCCCGAAACCCTTGCGTTTGCGTGGGTGATATACTACTTGACAGGGCCACTGGTGGCCATAGGCGTGGAAGACGGAGATGGCAAACGTTATTCTGTCGATGAACTGAGGAAGAAACTCCCATTTGAGGCAGCTGCGGTCCAATTGGCAACCGATGTCATAAAGAACACCGACCGATGTATCCGACGGAAGTTCTTGGAATAACCGGTGAAGGAGGGCCAGAGAATAATGTTGTTTCTCACCGGCGGATACCATGTTCGCGAGCCATAAGACGCGATCATGACGACACAGTATGGCCATAAGTCCGGTATCGGCAAAAAACTTTGTACTTGCTTTCTCACGCTTCTCGTCAGCGGCAGTGAACGACTCCTGACAGCCGTCGAGAACTGAAATGGGAACCTTCATGCCAGCCTCGAACCCGTCTTCGCCAGGGTCATGATTGGATCGGGGCCTTGTGTGCTCTCCTCTTTTCGCGTTTACGTCCTCGGCCATTCGCTGTATCTCTTCCTCTGACAAGAAAACGGTATCGGGATGGCGTCGCGGGCCGTCCCTTGGATCGTTTTCGCCACGCCGTCTCCGTTTCTGCGTAAAATTGCCGTCAATACAGACAATAACATCTGGTATTCCTGGCCTTAGGACACATCAGCGTGAGCCAATCACGACTTTGAAGGTTGGTACTTACTCTGATAGTGGCGCTCCATGCTTACCACCGAAGCATAAAGGGCATCGACAACGCAAGTACTCACTTGGTCTCTGGCGTGGCGGTGGATCATGAGTCGAGCTTTCGTCTTGTGCGATTGTTGATGCGACATTATCAGAAGCATCACGCCTTGATTGCTCCAAGTCGTCCGGAGTGTGAGCAGGAGGTTCGACCGATTCTTGTGATGGCAAAGGGTTGACGTCCCGAATGGCATTGATACATAGTTGCACGTGGTTCTCGGCACTGTTGATGAGAGTTCCGTACCACCGAAGAGCGTTACTGAATCGCCGGCGAAGGGTATTCTGTTTATTCATCAGTCAAAGACTCGGGCTCTGCGTGAACTATAGAACATACCCATGTTGTCAATTTATATTTGAGGCTCCCGAGGAAGCTCTCTAGGCTATCGCACCAGCCCGTGACGTTGGGAGGCACCCGAAAAAACAATTCCCGCACAAAATGTAGCAGTCGAAGGTCTACTGCCAGTGTAGGGGCCACAGGAGAGCTAGGGAACAGACCGCGGCGGAGTAAAGTCACTGCCGCTGTGGAACATGGGCACGCTCTGATTGTGATACGTTCGAGCCCTTGTGGCAGGTGAATATAACGCGGCTGATGAGTGAAGTAACAACTCACTATCGAAGTAGACACATATAATGTCAAGATGGCGAATGTTGGAGGTACATGCACACGTATCGGGTGGCACTCTTGGAGGCGCATCCCGCAAGGACTCCGTATCCGACAACAGGTTGAGGTACGGCGGGAGAAGGGAAGGGATAGTTTTTGTCATCCATGTTCTCCATTGCTTTTCTTTCTTGATCTGATTGCGACTTCGTTGTGACTGTAGGCCGTCAGACGCAAAATCACGCGTTGAGACATCACCCCCGAAGGATGAATCGACCTCGATGTCGTGCACCTCATCCACAGTGGCCTCTGCAGGTTGTGCCGCATCGTCGACGGGGCCAATGCCCGGATGGGATTGTGGGTTCGGTACTTGCGTAAGATCGTGTCCGTTGGGTAGGGTGAATACCGGGCGGACTCTAGGGAGATGTAGGTGGCTAGTAAATGGGGCTAGTCGCTGGCGGGGAACTTGCTCTACCGGGACTAATCGCGCAGGATTATCGATGGGGATGTTTGTTGCAGATTTGCGGCCCTGTCGACCTTTATGTTTGCGGGGCCGATACGGACGCAAAGACATCTTACACAGGGAGCGGAATGAGCGAGGGGTAGGAGGTGATGGAGACGAGAGTGGGTGTACGGATGACGGTCGGTAGAGGTTGTTGAGAAAGATGGAAATCCATATGGCCACCAGAATGACGACGGCCATGTTTCGCCAACGCCCGTCAGTGGCCACGCCGTATTGATGCACCCCCTATACTTTTGTCTGTTTTTCCAATCACTGTGTTTGTATGGGTGGTGCCTCACCTGAGACTCACTGTGGTCAGATTATTCTTCAAGAGAGCTCGACGATCTGACTTACAGTTTGAGCGAAAAAAAAGGAGGGCAGGAGCCCCGACGGCGTGATAAGTTCGTGCGTCGCGCAGTCTACGCGAGCCCCCTTGGAAGACTGATAGTATGCCTGATATCGTGACTTGTGAATAGGCTGCTAACCTTCGTACACTGCACCTGGTCCCTATACCCAGTCGAACTTTACATGGCTGAGGGATGCAGATCTGACGATTCGACGGGCTAGTGGTGAAGACAACTCAGTGCTGGGGTGTAAGAGGTAATAGAAAGTTGATAACGATGGCTGCAGCGACAGATATACAACTGATATCCGACAATAGCACGATGGGTTTCCTTAAAGGAATTAGAAAAATCCACGGCCTCTGAATTGACGAAGAGGCTGGCAGCTGCCGACTGTGATATGAACGATACTATGATCATGGGTTAGCTGAGTGATATGAGAAGTCTCTAGAGCACACGTACACGTATACGATAAGAGACTGCCGTATAACACAAGAAGTCCACCTTTAAACACTAGACGTCCACCATATAACGATGCACCGCTCACCGCCCAGATTCCGCTAGATGCAATGCGGGAGTGATATTCTAAACAAGCATCATGACATGACGAAAGCGCAGATCCCCAAAGGTGCGAACATTGGCAGCGCGATGAACGCGCGCACCTCTGAGTCGAGGTGGGGCAAGATTGGGGATTGAGCATGTCGGGATAGATAGTCAGCAAAGCAAGCGAGTCTGGGTCATTGCTGGACAGTATGGACGATGTACTCTGCGGTGTTCAGCTCTCCTGATTGTGACTATTGCTAAATAGGTTGTGTGAGAGAACAGTGAAGAACGTACATAGTTACGGTGTGATCAGTCAACTCGTCAGATACACCATCGTCAACTACTACAGCAACCAAGTATTGATAGTTGAATTTATCGCCGTTATCGATGATTGCGTAGACATGAGCTGTCGCCGTGGTACTTTACGCTTGTCACTTGAAACCACCGTGTGCCATGGAATTCGCAACGACGAATCAAAGGTAGTTGTTTGCTTCATACTCGTCGCGGTGGATGTGACAATGTTTCACCTCTGCAGGAATTGCTGGGATCGTCACGGACTCAATGACTTGCACGAAATAGTCGGACTAGGTTCAAGTGAAGAGACTAGTAGTAGTAGTAACTCGTCTATCGAGTACGAGTGATACCAGTTTGCCGCGTACGCACTTTGCCAATCGCCGCCTGCTGTGCTACTACTGCTACTATGCAGACATTCACTCTTCGCAAATGCTTGCACTTCTACAGCATCCTTACTCTAGCATTCGTCTTCAATCTATGACGAGACATTCTCATTCTGTTGATTCTCACATATCAGTTTCACCAAACGCAACTCCAATGGTGAAGTCGCCGCTCACTTCAACGGGATGTTACTGCCTTCATGGGTCTAGTGTACGCTGCTACTGTCAGGTTACCTTTGACGATTGCATTCTTTCAGACGGCCGGAGCTGTCTGCGTATTTATATCCCTGGCTCCACGACTGGTTCTCCATTGACTTACGCCAGTACGAATCTACATCATACCATATCTTCACGCGGTGGACAAATACTTCCAGCTCCAACCACACATACAACTGTGATAGTAACCATCACGCCTGTGCAAGACCTTGGAACGGTCGAATTAACGCATGTTAGAACGAACGTCGCAATCTCATCTCTGTCCGTCTCTTGGGTACGTTATCTGTTCTTCACCACAAAATTTATAATAACATATTTACAAATCCTATATTCAAGAACTACACGTTATCAGGGTAGGGGATGTAGAAACCCCGTGTCCTACAGCCATTGCGAGCGCATGGATATACGTATATATGTGAGCCCAATTTTTCATTCGTGACACTGGCACCGACGGTTATCACTTGCACCGACAGTATCTGACAGCAGGTACAACACCGAACTGAACATGCAACATCGTTGCTTGCACAACTACGATACTGAGGCTCACGGCGGGTTCCATTGCTCTCGTCACCTCTGCCGCCACTATTGCATGCGGCGTGTCCCTGTTGGCATTCTCGACGGTCTACGCGTGCTTCGCCCACCCCGATTCCGACGGTCACAGCAAGAGGGTGATCATTGCCACTTTTGTCCTCCGCACGTCCCGATTCTGACGGTCATAGCAAGAGTGTGATCATCACCACTTTTGTCCCCCGCACGTGCGCGTAGAACAGCCGACGGAGTGGCCAATTTTATGGCCGTGACCTTTCTATTGAATATAGTGTAAGTTCTGGCGTCTCTTACTCTTCCCTTTGCACTATCGTCATCCCATCCTCATACACCTGAACTCGATTGCATACAGTACATTGACCAACAATGCCCCGCTCGCGCGAGACTGGAAAACGCGCTCCCAAGAAACCTCGACAGAAGCAAGCCGCCAATTCAAAAGCAAGGTCGCCCACTTCTGGAACGGAATCCTCGTCAGCCCCTACCACCGCGTCACATCAGGTTGTCGACACCAATACCGAACCCAAAACTCTCCGCCGGTCTGCACGCAGTCAGGCCTCTAAGGCCACTAGCCCTCCTACAGCAGCTCATAACGGAAGGAAGAAAAAACCGGGTTACATCTACGTACCTATACAACCGGATGACGATGTAAACTTATTCGACATTCCACCCCGAAGAAAGGGTTCTCGTGTCGGGCTGAATGCCAGACGCGCATCTCAGACTCCAGAAGATAACACGCCCGTGGAACCAGAGGATAACGCGCCCGTGGAACCAGAAGATAACGCGCCCGACTCGCCTGCCGACGCACCTTCAAACGAGGATTCTTCAACACCCCCTCTCGACGCTGCACATACGGGCCCATCCGCTCCCGATATGACAGTCAATGATGACCCCATAACGGGGCGGGTATTGGGAACATCGCAGCCGCAGGTCAGGTGTCATGGTCTCATTCCACGGTCTATGCTGACTCTTTCGGCCACTTTTTAGATTGTCACGACGCGTCCTCCTCGTCCACGGCCACGCCAAAGGCTTCCTGCAGAAGCCACAGAGCACCAGCACCAAGGAGAATACGAACCGATTGGGCCAGCCAGACAATCAATGGTCTTTGCTCGCTCTCTGGCATCAAGCAGCGTATCCCATGACGGAGAGATGGGTACCGACAACAGCCATCCGACGCCGACAACCACCATTTCTGATGACTCGCAAGTACCTCACGGGCGCCAGCATGACGCGATACCTGTCTACATCGAGAGGCCCATTGCGAGTTGTGAGGGCGGCCACGATGATCATCAGCCGACCATTGGATCAGTGGGAGGCGTCGGCGCACACGAGGTTCTGCCTACCGTCCTTGGAGCGCAAGGTGAGGTGCACCCAGTCTCTTCGCGCACATCGTCTGATGTAGCTGACTCAGAGAGCACTGGGAGCTCCTCAACGCTGCGTTCACCTCCGCCATCGTCGTCAGTGGCTATCGAACAGCTGCCTTCGTCTCAAATCGCCCCTCAACCTCCCCTTGGATCACGTTCGACCCCGCGTTCACTTCCATCGCCGTCGTCAGGGGCAGTCGAGCAACTGCTCGTCTCTCAACAACGGCCCAATCACCCGCATCCTCAAGATGACGACTCTGACGATTCTTCGGGGGATTCAGGGAGCGATTATTCAGAGAAGGTGTCCCAGCAACGACAGAAGCGTATAAGCAAGGCGGGGCATGAGGACGTCGACTATTCGGAGCAAGAAGATGAAGAGGAAGACCTTCGTTTGGCGGACGATGTTGTCGCCGAGTCTGATGGGCCAGAAGCCGATGGCCAGCGCCACAAGTCCTCTCGTTCGAGAAAAAGAAAAGGCCAAGGAAAGGGCCAGGATCGCCACCACGGTAGGAAGAAGAGCGACAAGGCCAAGGGTAAAGAGCGTGCGGCCCCCGACGACACAGACATCGCAGACCTCAACGACGACCACGATCGAGAGGCGGGCTCGCAGGGTAGGAAGAACAAGCCAGGCCCACTGTCACAGGAGGCCAAGGAGAAAATTGCGGCGGCAGGAGCAGAGTTCCGTGCGCTGCTGCAGGGTTACAGTGCTGAATATGGGAAGGATATCAGCGAGATAGCCTTTACGGCTGGCTGGGCGATCCGCTCTGAACGTAAGCAGAACTTGTACAATATATACAAGCGCTGGTATCCGTACACGCACGAAAAAGACGACGATAGTGAGTGCCATTTATTCTCCCATAACTCTTTGTACTGAAATTTGCATGATAGTGAGTTTCGAAGACTGGAATAAAGAAATGGATTCCGCTTACAAGAAGCAATTTGAGGGTATCGACCGTGACGACCCGGCCGCCCGCAGAGAGATTATGCAGCCCATCATCGACGAACTCGCCGGATTTGAGGAAGACAGCCAGGGGACGAACAAAGTGTCATCCGCCCTTAGTCGCGTGCGGAGGTGTAAGGAACAGTTTGTCAACATGGTGAGTTTGTGCGTGAAATTGTCAGGTTGCTGTGAACTGACGTGCTATCAGGCCAAGGCTTATAACAACCTCCAGGACCTTCACGTCGGAGGGTTCATTGTTTATACTGGGTCCAACCCCAGTGCCAAGATGCACTCCGTATTCTTCACCGGTTCTGATGCGATGGCTGACCTTGCGAAAGCCAATGACGTGTCGTACGGCCACATCCTTGACTGTATTGAGTCTGGTCTGAGGTGCGTACACTGTTTGCGCTGAGTTCCCCGACGCTGATGGCAGAATACTAGAACAATCGTTCTGCAGAAGACTACAAATATCAAGCTTCCCGTTCCGGTGTTTGGAGGCCTATCGTCTGCTCAAACTGCTATCACTACAGCGAAAACCAAGCGTGACTTGTTTCGGGCGGCGTTGTCGGCGATGCTCCGGGAAGAGTACAGTAAGTCCTTGTCATCTCGTTAACACATCTCTTGATCTGATAACGAGAATTCTCTAGACAAGCACGTGTCGCAAGGTAAAACAGTGAAAGACTTCCCGTGGTCCTTGTGGCCCGAGAAGGCATACGATCAGCAACTCTGTTTGATGAATTGGCCAGCAAATGTACCGTGCCCGGGAGCTGACTTCAAATTCAAGGAACTCACACAGACGCAACTTGAAAACCTGTTGGGTCCAGTGCGGACAAAGGCAGCATTAAGACAGTGGGATGGTTGCTCGGATGCTGACACCAGTAGCGGCGATGGAGATGAAAGCGATGTGGAAATCGAAGGATATCATAGGCGGGACGCAGCGCCCAAGCTGCTGAAGGATATCGAGATTGTTCCTTGGAACGACGGTGAGCATGCTGTACGGTGTTTCGACGCGTCTAGCTTACACATTCACAGATGACAAGGCATTGAACGCGGGGAATCCTGCTATCCAGGATATTCCTCTTGTTGTTTCGCGCAGTGGGCAAGTGCTGCGCGTGGTCAAGGACACTAAAGGCTGGATGAAGGGGAGTAAGCCAAAGACACACAGGAGTCGGAAACGACGTGCATACTCTCCTGTCTCCGTAGGAGCTCCGGAACCTACAAGATCAACTGAACCGGTCGAAGACAGGTCTCAGCGGCCTGCTAAGCGGCCTCGTTTAGACCCGACAACGCACCTGCACCAAGTGATTGACGTGGACTCGGAGGTTCAGGACCCGCCGCGCGATGTACGTATGGGTTACAACTCTCGTCCGGTCCATGAACGTCCTGCCTCTAGTCGACGCATGGAAGATCAGCAATCCATACCAGTGGTGGGTCCTAGCAGAGTCCAAGAAACAGCTAACAGGTACTCTGCTCCTCACGTTGCACACGGTGGGGGGTCGTCAATGAAACAGTCGGACATTGACACGGCATTAGCGGCTGCTCGGGCCAAACTTGTTGCAGTCAAGAAACGTCACGAAGATCAAGCCAAACTAGCGGAACTTCAGAAGATCCAGGAAGCCATTCTACGGTACGGCGACGACGACGAATATAGTTGTGACCTAGGCGACGTCTTTTGATTGCATGTAAAGTGGAATAGATACGGTGATATGCAAATATGATGTACCGTAATGTATTGTAAAGATGAACTTTGGTCAACATTTGGAACACTGAATAGTCCCGTGGTAAGAGCCACTGGCTATAGAAGGAGTAATCACGGTAAAGGAGTCCTAGATCAATTGATTCTCGCTGCATTACCAAAATTCCGAGTGAAGGTTCGTCATAACATCTGAGCCCAGAGATGTGGCAACCGTTGAGCATGGCATTCGGGGCAACTACCCTTGATGGAC
>JAAIFI010000587.1:0-10290 GCA_011032875.1 Phlebia tremellosa | reverse complement strand
GCGGCGGGGCGTCTATCTATTACCCCGCCGTTACACCCTCCCCCTCAAGACGAAGATGTGGGGTACCAATCATCAAGACTGATCCCTATTAACTACTACTACTACTGATTATTATGCATGAGTGCAGCCAGTTCGCTAACCCAGACGGCGACGTGTTCGGGCACGCGCTCCGAACTGTAAAGTCCGTCGTATTCCATCAAGGTATTCTGCCCCGCTACTACCACGGCCTGTAAGTGCTCTCGGACGGCTAAGTGGTCGTGCACGTCGCCAGCATAGTTGATGTTCGCACTGGATGTGCCTGGCAGTTCCAAGTTTGGGTTCACGACCACCAGGGATGCTACCGTGGTCATGTACGCTACCGCCTGCTCTAATGTCGCGCCAGCTAACCCGGTCTGCGTGATTCGGTAAAATCCTCGCAGGGCGTCTGCATTACTCGCACGGCCAGATGCATCGCGAGTCACTCCGGGTACTAGTAAGGCAGGTTGCGCTACCAGCGCTGCCTGCAGTTCCTCCATCTGGGCGGTGGTCGGCTCGGCCACGTGCCTAATCTCATCGCGTCCTGAGTATACTCTGTCTGCAGAGTCCGGTGCCATGTGTGGTGCTGCTTCCATCTCGTGATCCTCGTGAATGTTCACCACCGGCACGCTGCCATTGAACGGAGGCCGCTGCAGTGGTGATACTGGCCTGGGGTTCATCGAATATGATGTCCCCGTCGATGAGCCCAGTCGTTTCCATCGGGAGTGCTCCCTCTGAGGCACCCAGTCAGGACGAGACCATTGTACTGCTGATAGCAGTAACTTTTGTGCCGCCGTGCGTTCCTCCTGAGGCGTGCGGCTAGCCTCGTTGATCCACCGACCGGTTAAGTTGTACGCAATTAGATTTCCGGGGGAGTGCCTTGCCTCTCGTAATCGCACTACTTCTTCCGTTGTCCTTGGCCATCGGTATGTACGCATCGATTGGTCCCATAGGAACTGAAGGTCGTGCTCGGAGGTGTCAGGTTCATTAGTCGCAAGTGCATCTCTGGTCAACGCCCGTTGACCCATTCGACCACCTCCGCCGAATCCCGGGAATCTCGCCAGCCGGCCCCCATACGGTGGGGCATAATTATATCTGTGCGTACTCCCCCCCCTCCTCAAAACACGGCCACCCAATCGAGTGCCGAGGGGCGCAGGGAGTCCAAGTGTCTCGGCTACCGTTGCTCGCTGGATTACTTGAGTCGTGCCCAACGGCACGTCTGCAGGCAGGCCTGGATACCCCCTGGGCCAGCGCTGCAGTTCGTCCGCCGTCCAGTATCCCCCCGTCAGAGGGTTGACATGCAGAACTGTTGGCCGCAGCTCGGGGTACGGCAGCGCGAGATCGAGCGCCACACCGTACTCGTTAGCGTGGCCCTGGGTCGCCATTGCGGGCCCGTCGGTCATGCGCTCTGCCAGGGAGCCTGCCCCGCTAGACTGTGCGCTCACAGTAGGGTCGTCGCCCATGCGCTCCGCCAATGTGCGCACGCGGCCGTATCCCATCGGATCGGCCGCATACCGCTGCCTCCGTTCCTCGCGGGCCGCCTCCCATTCGCCTTCGCTGGAGTTGCTCTCATACGGGTCCTCCTTACGGCTGGGCCCATCCTCTCCGCCTGTCTGCTGCTCCTGACGCGGAGCTGTTGCCTCCGCCTTGCCCGTATCGCTCCTCTTCACGCTCGACGACCTGGGCAGCGGCTCTTGCTGTCGCGACGGTCCACCACGGCGTGGTGGCGACGCGGAACGGCCGCCACGGCGTGGCGGTGACGCTGACCTCCCGGATGATCCTGCCCTCCGGGATAGCGACCTGCTCACCGGCCTGCGGTACCACGAGCGCGACCGGGAACTCGACGGGCGGCGGTACGGCGATCGCGACAAGGACCGGCCACGCCTGGCCGACCGCGATCGTGCTCGCGGTGCCACTGGTAACGCCTGCTCGGCACTCATCGCACGGCCCTGCCAATACGCCACCTCGCGGTCGGCGTCCGCTAAGTCTCGTTCGACCCGTGTGAGGCGGTCCTGCAGGTCGTGCACCTGCTCGCTGAATACCGCCACCGCCTGGTCCACATTGCGGTTCAGACGTCGCTGCCGCGCAGCCACTGCGTCTTGGTAACTCGCCGTCGATCGGTGCTGCAAGTGGTGGTGAATCATCGCCACGCAGGCAGCGCAGTCGGCGCCCAGGTGCGTGATGCCGAACACCTCATCGTCGACCCAAGGAATCTCGCTACTCGCCGCCGGCGAGTGATAGGCATTCCCAGGTGGGGCGCTCGGCGGCCCACCCTGCTCGTCGTTGGACGAGCGGTGTCTGTGCTCGCGGTTCCGCAAGCTGGGTGTGTACTCGCGGGGCGTACTATTATTATGCCCATGCCCGCGAGACTGGTCGCCGGAGCGACCTTTTGGTTGCGACGCTGGACGGTTGGTGCTCATAGCCTGAAATTCGACAGTGCCGGGTGGGTGGGAGGACGAAAATTTCGGGGGGTCCGACTTCGTGTTGAACGAAGTAATTAAAGTCCAGTTCCCCGTGTTAGCGCTGGTGAATGGCGCGCGCCCACGTGCGCGCACCGTGCCCAGGTCCCCTGGGCCTCGGCTTTCCAGAGCACGGTCCGTATATGAACCAGTACTACGGCGCGCTCGCTGTGCCTGCTTGGCGTCGATCCTGACGTCACGCAGTACTGCTCGTGCTAACGAGCAGTACGTCTCGCGTCAACTGCGAGACGGTGTTCGCGCTGCTTTCGGCAGCGCCTTCCAGTCCTTCACGCCCATTAACTCGAAGTAGTCATCGAGTGCTTCCAGTTCACTACACTCCGAGTATGGTTCCCAAGTCTGGTCGCCTTGCGACCATCGCACAAGTAGTTCCACCTTCCTGTTGACCCACCTGTGGTCAACGATCTCTTCTACTAGCCATTCCGTGTCTTCCGACACCCCCATGTCATAGAACACCTGCGTTTCTCGGTGCGGGAATAGTACTTCGTCGTTCGCTTCATGCCGTCGTAGCAGACTGACATGAAACGTCGGATGGATACCGCGCCTCGCCAAATCTTCCGGCAGGTCGAGGGTATACGTCGATGTTGCCGGGTTGCTGGCCGTGACTGGGAATGGACCAATGTATTTTGGCACAAGCTTCCGCGCACGCCCTTTCGGCACCGTCAGGTTCTGAGTGGACAGATACACCAACTCGCCTGCCTGGATTGGGTCACTTCGCCCATGTGCGTCGTTCTCATCGCGTCTCCGCTTGTTAGCCTGATGAGTTTGGATTACTCGACTCTCGATGATCGCGTCGTGCGCCATCGCTAGATTGTCGAGTGCGCGCTGCGCAAACTGCCGTACTCCAGGTATGGCTGCTCCCGGGGGGAGCGTTCTAGTCATTGTGGGCATTACGCCATAATTCAGTTCGAACGGCGCGAACCCTGTGGAACTGCTAATGCTGGAGTTGATTGCAAACTCAATCATTGGTAGGTGGTCCACCCAGTCAGATTGGTCAGGCTTCACACAGCCCCGTAAAATTTGATTCACTGAACGGTTCGCCCGCTCAGTCATACCATCGGTCTGCGGGTGGAACGCAGTAGACATAAGTAGTCGGGTGCCCAGCAGCCGATGTACCTCCGCCCAGAACTTCGAAGTAAACTTTGTGTCCCGGTCGGACACAATCGTGTCCGCAATACCATGCAGGCGCACAATGTCCCGCACGTACAACCACGCCAACTCGGATGCTTTGATCGTGGTCTCCACTGGTATGAGATGAACCATCGAGGTCAATCGGCACACCACTACCCAAAGGTAGTCAAATCCTCGTGCCCGGGGGAATGGACCTACGAAGTCCATGGATATTGATCCCCATGGCCGAGTCGGGATCGGCATGCTGTGCAATAACCCTGCTGGCAGCCGATTGCTTGTCTTAGAGGTCTGGCACACCCCACAGGAGTCGCACCATCTCATTATGTCCCGCCCCAGGGATGGCCACCAATACCAGCGGCGCACGTAGTCAGCTGTTTTCCGATGTCCATAATGGCCCAGCGTGGTGTGAGCCTGATCGATGATGACACTGACCAAGGTGCGCTTTCCATACTTTACTCGAGGCACACAGAGTACCTCCAGTCCTGCACGATTAGTCGCCCATAACAGCTCATCGCGCAACGTGAATCCTCGATGTTCATCCACGGCTGTGATCACTTTACTCAGTAACGCATCTGCTGAGTACCCCTTCCGGACTGCGTCTAGAAATCCTCCATCGCTTTCCACCGTTGTCCTCAGTGGTGATACGGCTTCCTCAGGGATCAGTGCATACGGGTCGGGTCCCTGAGCTACCGGGCTACTGGTGACTGGCATATGGCTACTTAGCTCGGCCGCTTCAATTCTCCGATCCTCTACGCTCTCACGCGGGGCTACAGGCCTCGTCCTGATGGATCGTAACTCTGCCAAGCGATCTTGGGGCAGATCTTCTCCATCTGGGTCCAATTTGGCGTCGACCACCACGTACTCATCGTATGGGTGTACATCATCTTTACTGTCATTCTCGTAATACCGAGACAGACAGTCCGCGACCTTGTTTGTCACCCCCTTCACGTATTGAATGGAATAATTGAACCTGGACATAAACTCCATCCATCGCATTTGCCGATGCGATAGTCGCGGCTGAGTCTTAAAGAACTCCAGCGACTTGTGGTCAGTGACAATGGTGATAGGCCGCCCTAGTAGTTTGTCTTCCCATTTGGTCAGCGCCTCCAGTATAGCGATTGTTTCCAATTCAAACACCCGGTACGAGTGCTGAGCAGTGGTAAACTTGCGCGACATGAAACCTGCAGGGCGGCATGACATCCAGTCTTTGCCTTGCCCCACCACTGCGCCAACTCCGGAGGCGGATGCGTCGCAAATTATCCAAATCGGCTCATCCAGTGCCGGATCTAATGGCCTCAATATGGGTGCCCGGCATGCCATCATCTTGATAGACTCGAAGCACCTCTGGTGTATTGGCCGCCACTCGAACGAATGCCCGTTTCGAGTAATTGCTGATAGCGGCCCCGTAAACGACGATACGTCTGGCATAAAATGTGCCAGGTACTGTACCAGACCCAGAAATCGCTGGATATCCCCGTAATCTCGGGGTGTCCGCCACTCACGGATGCGAGCCATTTTGTCTGTGTCTGCATGCAGCCCGCGATCGTCTATTACATGTCCCAGGCAGTCCATTTTAACTGAGTACAAGTCACATTTCTCAGATTTGAGGTATAGGTCGGCCTGCCGTAACAGGTCGAACACTTGTTTCAAATGTGACTCATGTTCCCGGACACTATTAGAGAACACGAATATATCATCAAGATATACATGGACAAAGATTCCAATATGATCCCTAAAGATGTGGGTCATCAGCCGTTGGAACGTTGCGGGAGCATTGCAGTCTCCCTGTTGCATCACGTTACTAAGCATAGTGCCGTATACTGTTGCGAATGCAGTTTTCCACACATCGGCTGGGTCAACCCGGATCTGCTCGTATGCATCCGATAAGTCAATCTTTGACCTTACGGGGGCACGAGCGACGTCTTGACGAATCTGCTCCTGGTCTGGGAACGGCGTCACGTCTTTTATCGTATTGTCGTTCCGTTTGCGACAATCCACTACTGTGCGTAGTCCTCCACTCTTCTTGGCAATGCATAGTAGTGGCGCCGCCTGCGGCACTGTGGCTGGTACCCACCATTGGGCCCCAGCATACCGCTTTATCTTTTCCATAAGCAGCGGTTTTACTGCATCCGCACAGCGGGGCAGTCGTTGGTGGTATCGCAGCTCCTCATCGATCAGCGGTATATGGTGATTTACCTCCCTCAGTGGAGGCAATTTAAGTGGTACCCCACTGGTAATATCCTTATACTCCGTGAACCATCGTGTACGGAGTTGGTCAGCGTTGACCGGGACTGTGGTATCTAATTTTGAGGCTTCAGTCGTTATGGCCATCAGCCTGGTGTCGGCGTATACCGCCCTAGTGGATGCATCGCCCAGCGATTCCACTTTACTCGGCGCGGGTGGTCCAGCACCCGCTGGCCCGAGTCAATGCTCATTCCTAACCGATGCCCTACGCGGCGGCCCATGCCTGGCCTCACGCCGGTCCACCGGTCGCTCCTCTCCATCGAGCGCAATGATCGAGTGGTCGTTGAATTTGATGGAGTTGGACCCAAAGTCCAGTATCATCTCTGTCGCCCTTAGGTACGGGATCCCCAGTATCACGTCATAGTGGTCTAGATTTACTACATCTAGGTACGATGGTCGCTCATCCCCGTCGAGTGTTATGGTAGTGCGCACACCGAAGTTGATTCGCGACCGGCTGCCCACACATCCCAGTTGCAGCCCTATGGGTTGTGATAATGAAAATGCGGCCAGTTTTGCTACGTGCACAAAGTCTGGACTGACACAATTGATTGTGCTACCTGAGTCGAGTAGTGCTTTTGCGCGTAACCCATTGATGACGCAATATACCATCATGCAATGGGATCGCTGCTTTGGCCTATCTTCGACTGTACCGTTTGGCCTCATCGCCGTCCGGTACACACGTCTCCCATGATCATCCGCTACTGCGTTGAGCTGGACTGACATTGCACTTAGTCGCGCCGCAGCTGGCAGTTGGCCACCTACATCTGACTCTGATTCTGCAACATCCGACACTGAATGTAACGAAGGTAGTGACCCGGTATCTGAACAATGTTGGCTGTCTGTGTCTGATTCACTCGGGGCCTTCTGCTCGAGTAAGTCCGGCATGGACAGCTCGGATTCCTCCTCATCTACCACCCTGATGTACGGCTGGCCCGGCGGAGTTGGTAGGGGCACCATCGGGGGCCCAGTCATGATGTCGTAGAGGTATGTGTGATCCTCTTGGGCCGTGGCTAAGTAACGCCAACTCTCATCATCAGCCTCTTCATCTATCTCTGGGTGATAGTTGCGTCCTACAAACTCGACCCACTGTCGAGTGCGTATTCGGTCACGTTCAATTACATTGTCTGCAAATGCTTGTAGTACATCCATCGGCAGTCCTTCCAATATGCCAGTAGCTAGAGTATACAATTCAGTGCGCATGTCTGCACCTTCCTCCAGCAGCATACTCAACATGTTCTCTGTTGAGTCTAAGTGCTCATGTGGCTGACCCGCCGCCCATTCACTGTCGTGCGGCATATCAGCTACACTGTCTAAATCTTCCAGGGCCACTCGCGTTGGGTTTCGCACAAAACTGTCACTAAGTCGGTGTGATACCCCTGCTGATAGCCACCCTCGCATAAGACGGTGTATCTCTTCAAGCTCCTGTTGGCCGCTGACATCATTTGAACTGTTCAGGTCAGCTGGGTGATCCTCCAATACTGGTGGCGGGCGTACTACGCCCACCAGTATGTCATCCTCCCAGTGAAATGTAGTCCATGGCGATGACGCTACTACCTCGTCGTGCCCGGCGGTCATAGGTGACTGCTCGATCAACGGCTCGTCGTCGATATCATCTACGTCCACTCTGAACGACCGGAATTGCGGTGTTTCCTCGTCCTCGACTCTGAACGACCGGTACTGCTCGTTATCTTCATCGTAGTCAGCACTATACTCATAGTCCTCATACTCATTAAGAGCGTACTCGTCATCCGAGTCGTACTGGCTCCCTTCAAGCGCCAGTTCTTCACTCTGCGTGTTATCGGCATGGTCCGTGTCACTGGGCCCTCTGTCACCCACTTGGGCATCATTTGCGCCATCCACTGCCAGTTCCGGCAGTATATTGTCTCCTAGCCCATTTTCTGCAGCGATGCGTCGTATATTCGCCCGAGTGGATGTTGACTTGGGGCATGTTGGGTCACTCGCATAGTGCCCAACCCCGTTGCACGCGTAACACATCACGTTGGACATGTCAACCGCCTTTCCTTTGTCGTTGCCCGGTCCTGGTCCTCTACTGGCAGACGGTAATCTCATAGGAGTCGTTCGACTCGCGCTCGCTCCTGCAGCGGCGGGCCTAACGTATGGTTGCATTGGACGGCGTAACATACTGGGGCTGTTTGAGTCGGTCGGGAAATTGCGCCGAGCTGGCCGCATCCGCAACCGGGGCTGAGGCGTCCGAGTTCCACTAGCTACTGCTACTGGTGGAGCCGCTGTGCCCGAGGTGCCACCAGTGTTGCGCGAATTCGTATTTGGCACCGGGGCATGACTTCGCTCATACGCCGCCATGTACTTGTCCGCATTCTCAATAGCTATTGCCTCGTGCAACAGCTCGTCGATCGACGAGCCTTCCGCTGATAACCCTCGGCCTTTCGTTAATTCTCGTAGTAATCCCCGGGGAAGTCCACGTATGAACCTCCGCCTGAATGTGTACGGATCCGGGCGGAATACCATGCGGGCCGCGTACTTGCTGAGTTCGCCGAAGTATGCTGCAGTGCCCGCCTTCGGGTCAAATGCCACTGCCTCAAACCGTTCAGTCGCGGCCTGCGCAGTTGCTTGGTGAACAAATCGACTATACAGTGCACAGACTGCATCTTCAAACAGCCATTCGCGCACCAGCCGATACGGCGACCCTATCTCCTGGTTATACCACTCGATTGCTGGACCTGACAATATCAGGCCCAGCAGCTGGACCCGCTCTGAGTCCAGTTCCGGTCCAGTTAACCTGGTCACTCTAAACCATCGGAGCGTATTCAGTAACCATTCCTCAAACTCGTCGGTGTCATCTTGACCGGTGTACGATTTGGGTTGAGTTACCCGTACACTCTTGATCTGCGGGAGCAAATCGAGCGTACGCCCTACTGACTCGCGAATGCAGTCGCGTATCCAGTTTAGTGCAGCTTCTTCGTATACTACAGCGGTATCGGGTCCTGCCATAGCAGGCCCTGCTACTCGACGGGCTGGTCGAGTTCCTCTGGATACGCTTGACAACAGCTCCTCCCTGAGGAACCGGGGGTTTACCCCGCTGGCCGGCCGACTATCGTTCGGCTGTGGCATACGTGGGGGCCTTCCCGGAGGAGGAGATGGTGACCGTGATCGGTCACCTCCTTCGCTCGACGATGGGCTACTTCCGTCACCATCGGGTCTCCCTCTGAACCTCGCGGTCCGTCCTCTCTCCAAGTGCGGGGGCGTTTCTCGTACTATGGTTGGCGGGTCCGCCGAGGTTGAGTGCGCGTTACCCGATGCAGGTTTATCGGCTAGCCCGGCCTCCTGTAGTCGCGTCATTTGCGACTTACCCAGCGGTCTCATCTGGGGCAGGCTTACTGGGGCTATACCGTCAGTTGCTGCGTCGTTGGGGGATACCCCCCGCTGCGTGCTCGTCGCAGCTGGTGTCGATCGTCTAGTGCTGCTCGCACTCCGCTGGGTGCGCCCACGGCGCTGTTCCTTCCGTCTAGCCATCTTATTCACGATTTTTTCAATATTTTTCTCCATTAGCTGTAACTTATTGTACGTGTTTTGCCGCTGCTCGTTCACCGTCTGGAGCCACGTCTGGACGTTCTGCTCTGATTCGCGGGCTACCTGGTACACTTCCTTGTATGCGGCAGCCACCAGGTCTTCCAGTTGCTCTCCGCCTGACTCCTCGCTCCGCATTGGTGACTCCACTTGTCTACTCCGTGCTGAACGCCCCTCGCGGTGTTCAGCCTCCGATGAACTGTCTCTGACCTCCATGGGGCCATGATACGGAGTCGGTGGTCGGTGCTGAGGACCTTTCAGTACTGGCTCCTTGCCAGTCGTACCTCTGTGCCGGGCCGGCGCAGTATCGGCGTATAGGTCGTCGATATCACTCAGCTCTCGCTGAGTATCCTGATCCCTTCCACTTGGAGGGTTGCGGTCACGACGCGCAGCATTTTCTGTGTCCGAGTTCACGCCCAACGTGAACGGTGTCGAACTAGGTCGAGGCAACCTCGACGTTGTGGTACGTCCCGGATCAGTCGTCGTCTTATCAGGCGCTGATCCACGGTTGGACCTTTTAGTGTCATCGTTCGCGCTTCGCGAACGTGGGGGCAACGTGGTCATTGCCTCGGTGCTAGCCGTGCCGCTCGCCGTTGTCGACCGTGCCGGTCTAGCCGTCGTCGTACTTGCTTCGACGGTGCTGGCGGTTGCGCCAGCTCCTTGGGCCGCTCGGGTAACCGAGCGTGTTGCGACCCCAGGTCTTTTGGTTGGATTATTATCCTTTTCGGTAGTCGGCATCTTGTAGATTGATGTCGTTGGTAGAATATGGTGTTCTCGGGTATTGCGAGAACGCGGTTAACGAATGCTAACGCTTTTGAACTTTTGAATGAACTCAAAAAAGTGTAAAGACCTTAGAATCACACACAAGAGTTTGACT
>JAAIFI010000586.1:0-10308 GCA_011032875.1 Phlebia tremellosa | reverse complement strand
CATAGTGCTTACCGTAGTGTGCGGGTTTAGTGCTTTTCGAACTACTTAGCTTCGGAGGCTAATTTAATCCTCCGGATCTACTGATCTTTAGAGAGTGTGAGGTCAAGGTGTTTCGATTGTATCATCGTTGGTAGGGCAGTCTAATTCGCGCCTCGCGGCCTCGATGCTTCCACATCGGACTCCTATGTTCTTCTGGTGCGTACTGTTATCAAGCTCGCAATCGCCGCTGCAACCATATGCTGACTTCATACAGGGTAAACTACATGACGCTCAATTGTGTTGCTGGACAAAGAGCATGCATGTACGCCTCGTTCCAAGGACCGAACCGCCACCACGACACTCGACCCACAGCCGCTCACAGACGGCCTCGGGACCTGTCATATTGTATATACATTTGCGCAGAAGGAACTCGGAACCCGGAATTTGGAAATCAGAACCCGGACGCAGCGTTCATCTCGTATGGCAACACAATTACCGTGTCGGAAAAAGTCTTTCGCCATTGCGATACAAACCTCTTGAGATCTGTTTGAGATTAAGATCGAGTTGCATTGAGATGAGATTGCGATAATCGCGACACGTTGCGTTACTTTTACCCAACCTCAATTGAGAATTCGCCCTGGGATGCCTTGAAATAGATCATTTTTGTCTCAATTCAGGGGATGTTGTCTAGATACAAGCGGAACATCGTGATCTTGCCCTGGCGTTGTGTTGAAACAGGCAAATTGCGATATTTGTCAGTAATCTCAATAAGAAGATAAGATTGCGTCCCATCGAGATCTATTGCAATAGAGCGCGGTGCGGCTCAAGCATCGTTTGCTCGTAGTCGACGGCGACTCAATTCTGTCTTACGTCCTCCTACCTCCTTTACATGTGTTAACATTCATTTCTTGGCAACAGGAGACTTTGAGATTCCCCCGGCGGTAAGTTTTCGAAACATAGACTGGAAATAACAGGAGCTAATGTCCGGAATAGTGGAAAGATAATGCCTAGGGTCCCGAAGCACGCCGGAACCGGTTTCTACACAACGACAGAGACAGTCAGATGTGAGCTTTGTGGGCAGGAGTACAACCGTAAGGGTATCGCGAGTCACACGCGCTCATGCTTGAGCAAGCAGGCCTCGCGCCCACGGAACCAGGCTGCACCTATTGGTGTGTAATATGTATCAATAGTCATAGTCCGAGCTGTCAAGCACTGACCGTTTGGCTTAAACGTTATAACAGTGTATATGCCGGAAGGTGACACTCAAAGTCATGATGAGCCGAATGGTGAAGAAAGCGGTCACTGCCAGGCTGTCTATCAAGAAAGCTCTGATATACCTGTGATCAACGGTACGTACTACCTATTAGTATATGCACTCAGTGTAACTAAAACTTGATCCCTTTACTATGAGATGAGAGCGACACCTGCCAGCGCCAGAATGCACCGCAAACCTACCGCGACGAGGCTATAGCAGTGAGCGAGGTCATAGTAGACAACCTCGAACCGTGTGAGTTACATATCGATTGAGCTAGACAAGGATACTTATTTTTCTATGAAGCCTCACTATGCATTGACAATATCATGACCCTACATCATCCGCACAGTGGGCTTTCACCGAAGATTGAGCACTTTGAAGATTACGGCCGCGACGAGGACATAATCAAATCAATCATCGTGGATACTGAGCCGACATCGAAGTTCGGCTCGCTTGCTGAGTTTGAGTTTGCAGAGCTGGTATTGCATGCCTCGCTCAACCGCCAGACTATTGATGGTCTACTCAACGTGATTCATAAAATTCGTGATGGCGCTGCTTTTTCATTCCGCAGACATACCGATCTTGAGACAGCATGGGATATAGCGTCACGCTGGCATGCTCCGGTGAGTCTGTTAGGATATCTTTTTGTTCTATCGTCTAACTCCATGTACAAAGTTTGAGAAGCATGTTATCACGGAGACCTACAAAGGCAGCGAGATGAAGTTTAATGTGTGGTCGCGGGATATCTGGCGATGGGCTCTCGACACAATCGCGGATCCGAACATTGCTCAGCACCTCAAATGGGACGCTCGCCGCATGGCCAAGTGGAATGGTGAAAAGTGGATACCTTATTTGCACGAGCCATGGACCGCAGACGCATGGTGGGAGGCACAGGTAGGTCATGTCTCTCTTTGGTTTCAGAAACAAATACTCAATATACTATCAGTCATCACTTCCTCCCGATGCAAAGCCAGTCTGCTTTGCCATCTATGCGGATAAGACTCGGTTGTCTTCTATGGGACATGAGCAAGGTTATCCAGTCATGTGTCGCCTACTGAATGTTGACGTTGACATTCGCAACGGCACTGGCCCTGGTGGAGGTCACGTTGTCGGTTGGCTTCCAATTGTTTGTTAGGTTTATTACATCAACTATAACTGGAGACTAATCATTACATCGTTGATGTAGGTCCCCGAGGATGAGGATAAGAAAGGCAAGCCCGGCTTCATCAACTTCAAGCGGGCTGTTTGGCACGCCTCGTTTCGTAAAATTCTTGAACGTCTCATACTCCTGGGTGAGACAGGGCAGTGGTTCAAGTGTGGTGATAACATTACACGATGGCTCTATCCAATTATTCTGCTTCTCTCCGCAGATTATGAAGAGCAGTAAGTTAATTTAATATTCGGATTCTGTGAAGAGACTTCGCTGAGCTATTCTTAACGTGTTCAGATGCACTATGGTGCTCAATCGAGGTCCTTGGGGATTGTGCCCCTGTTGTGTCTGTGAAGTTCCGAAAGATGAGCAAGATAACTTGAATGTTACTCATCCGTCACGCAATATGGAGGCGATTAAAGCCATCGTCCTACATCCGACTATGTTGAAAACGACAAAGGACACTTTACTTAAAGCGATGGGCTTGCGCTACGTTAGAGTACGTCATTCAATTTGATATTATCATAGTTTCGCTGCCGCTTTTAAATTGAAAGCTAACCTCAACTTTCAAGAATGTCTTCTGGGAGATTCCCCGACTCAATCCTTACAAAGCGGTGTCTGGTGATCCAATGCATGCGAATGATATCGGCTTGTTTGGTGATCATATTTGGACTGAACTCCAGTCGGTCGTGGACGATATGGGCCGTGAGACACTCGCAGCAATTGATCATCGGTACGCCCTTACCCATGCTTGTGTGCTCTTCAATGTTTACCTACATTTCAGAGTATCCTTGTTACCTCGCTGGCGTGGACTTAATCACTTTGACGCAATTATGCATGTCGAATTCAGTGATGCGAGAAAGTACGAGGATATTGCAAAGGCAAGTTTACTTTAGCAATTAAGCACCATTTTGATTGCAACCTCTATTTTATCACTAGAGTCTAATTTTTGCAGCTCATCATGTCCTTACTGAGGATGGAAGCCCGCTGGGGTACTTGCTACTTCGCTGTGTTCGTGCATACCTTGAACATTACATGTTCTTGGCCCTTGAAGTGCACACGGAGGAGACCATTAAATCTGGACGGGAGGCATTATCCCGACTCGCCCACTTGATAGATGTAAGTAATTCCCAAACCTCAGCTACATAGGTTATAGACACTGAATCTTACATTCTCAAGTTGTACAAAAGGCGCAACCCTGAGAAAAACTGGAATTTTCCCAAGTGGCACGTTCAAAGTCATATGTACGATGATATCTTGGCAAAAGGTGCATCTCGAAATTTCAGTACCAAGCCATACGAGAAGCTGCATGGTGCACTGAAGACGGCGTATCGCTTGCGAACGAATTATAAGAATGTTGCAAATCAGGTGCGTTCTTTGATATATCACATTGGTCCGAGTATTTACTACTGTAAACGATCAGCTTCTGCGAATTGATCACCACTTTCTGACCGCTGCTGTCATTCGTGCAAACCTTGATATTTTGGCCGAACATCAAAGCGAAGAGGACAGCGGCGATTCGCCTGAAGGAGCTACTTCACGCCTAGACTTCGGGAGAGTGTACCTTGGCTCGTCTTGCAAGCCAGTCACGTTTGAATCCCTGGAGCTTAGCATGCATGATGATATTGCCTTTGGCCGGTTTCATCTTCGTTTTGCCGAGTTTCTGAATGGAATCCTTCCACGTTCAGATCGCAAATGGCGGCAATGCTTGCCTGAAGACAAGGTATGACATATATTCAATGCGAAGGGTTATCAATTGGCTGATGAATGCGCCTGGCGACCACTACTAGATTGAAGAATGCCGATTCATCAAGGTTAAATATGAATCAAAGGTTACGTGGAGGCAAGAGACAGATTATCTGCGTTGCAACCCACGCTTTCACGGGATACCTCGTTTTGATGGTGTTCTCGTAGAACTCGATCAAGGGCAAGTAATGTTCGGAAAATTGCTCTTCGTGTTTGCATACCAGGTCGATGCATTGATACATCCATTTGCTCTAATCCTCCCTCTGGATGCCCCGGTTGGTGTTCGGCTCCGGAAGGATAAGCAACTCGGCCTTTTTCGTGTTCGTGCTCGTCACCGAAGCCAGTGTATGTTTATTCCAGTTCGGTCTATAATTCGAGGGGCTTTAATTGCCGAAGATTCGGTGACATATGGAGATCACTTTATAATAGACATTGTAGATACAGATTGGTTCTTACGTTGTCGGGACATATTTCTAAGGTGCTGAACAGAGGTATATCATAATGGTTTTATCTATTGTATACTACATAGAACTTGAGAAATCATGTTATATCGCACTGCTGGATGTCCATTAGCCCGCTCATGTGTGCAAGTGACTAACAATACCGAGAGCAGACAAACAAACACCTTCCATGGTACTCTAAGCCCGGCGAGCTCTGACGCGCACAACACAAACGTTAGAGCACTTCGCACTCCGCGGATGCCTCATCACCTCTGTCCGCGCCCCTCGGCCAACCAAACACTTTGGGCTGGGCAACGAGTCATCCCCGGTGAGCTCTTCTACTCCACTCGCAGTGCCTACCTCGCACGTCCTCTCTCTCTGCGCACGAATACAACGGCCTGAAGGCGTATAATGGCCCTCTCATGCCGTCAGACGAGCCCTCATCATCCTCTACGACCACCAAGTTTATGCCTTTGTCCTCCTACTCAAGTGGCGGATCCGGAGGAAATGGCCGCAACATGCTCTTGCCCTCTCCCAACTCAGTGTATCCACATGCAGAGCAGTATGCGCGGCAGTTCTTGTCTAGAGGCAGCACGTCGCGTCGCATTCGTCGGGGAGCTTCTCGTGCGGGTGTGCAACAAGTGAAGCCACGGCTAGAAAGGATGTGTCTGGATCGAGATACTCAGCATCTGGAAGATATTGCTAGGAGGCGAATTGAGCAGGTCTAAGACCTGCCCGACGTCCTCGCAACATCACGTAAAAATATTCTTGAAGATCTTCCGTACATTATCCAGGCCCTGTATCTGCGGACAAGTGCAGAATTTTCTAGTTCGCGCGGTGCACGCTGCATACTATGGCTTGGATGTGGTAGGGATCAAATTGAGAACATGTGTGAAACGCTCGAGAAGAATGTCTGTGCCAGTATTCGTAGAGGCGGTGGGGTGCCAGTTGACCACAGAACACTAGAGCGTAAATAGCCAACGTTCATGTTGATCCATGGCTATCGATAGCCTCTGACATCATTTTAAATTGTCAGTAGTTGGATCGGTTCTGTAGCCGTAGTTAGAAAACGTACCAATGGTGAACCGGTACACAATGGCTCACATAATCTCATGGTAGGAAGAACATATACATAGGGGTTGAGTTCGTTCATCCTGCATGAGGTAATTGCGTGAGCTCGCCCTCTACCAGAGGACCCTCCGCAGCGACCTCGCGGGGTGCAGGCGGTTAAGCATGCCTCGATCGTACACCTAGTTCCGAGTTCTGGCCCATGGTGCAGATCAGAGGTGTTTTACCCTCCATAGCCCCGGTTGTCCCTCCCAAACACGAGCGAAGGCGCAGGCGGGTACAGCCAATGTCCCAGCACTGGCACGAGCAATTACCAGTTTGGTAACAGCTCTCAACGTTCTCACACGGACACCACGACGGTGCGGCGTCGACCCATTGGGCAGGATACAGCATGGTGCCCGTCTCGTCGATGTTGACGCCATACAAGGAGAGTGAGAGCACGCCGAACCCCTTCCGCACAGCGACGACTTGCGGCCGCCGTCGAGCCATCGCCTGCTCACATCCGCGTCCTCGCGCCCACCATTGTCGGAAGCCTAGTTCGCCCAGCGTGCATCGCGACCGGCAGCATAGCCACGCGATGTCACCATACAGCGAGCATCCAGTGCAGAGCGCGGAGTCGGAGTGATTGGGCCAGGACCGCATCCTGCGTGGCACGTCAACGAGAGCACGCCCATGGTCGTACTGAATGTATTTGAGATGATGGTGCCTGCGATGCTGGGAGGATCGGGAAGAAACCGGTAGTGTCGGGGTCAGTGCCAAAGAAAGGAGGCAAGCCGCCAACAAACAGCTTGAAGCTGGCGAGGAAGGAGGTTGCAGACGGCGCACGGAGTGTTGATGCTCTGCTGATTGGGGAAGCGACCAGTGGCAGGCGAGAGAAACCCGGGACAGCTTCACGAGTCTCACGATAACCTGCAGCATCACATCAGCTGAACAAGGTGGAATATCATAGGAGGAAGGATGGAAACACATACCAGCAAATTATCCTTCGGCTCATATCCCACCAACGATGCGCAAATGTCTAGGAAGACCGTCTTCTTTGAGTACTGTTACAGTATATGTATCAACAGATTGATAGGTTTTGATGATGAACTCACCCCCCTGATCTTTTGCTGCAGTGGTACGTCCGAGTGGTCTGTGAGATAGCTGAGGTGACCGCACAGGATTCGCTCCTCGTGGTTTAGGACAATGCGCGGTGAACCTCATAGCTTTGATATTGATTGACATTCAGAGCGTCTATTTTGTTGACTCGACATGCGGCTTGTTCACACTACTCCAGAGACAGAGGCCATTGGAGATTTGATTAAATATGGGGCATTATTTCTCATACGTATTATGCACGTTTCTCACCATGTTTAAATGCAGCCTTCCATATCAAAGTTGTTAGAGAAGTCCCGAGACGTGACGCGCGTTAATGAAACGCGCGACAATCTAGACGCAGGTACAGGGTAGACAAGGGAGGCTCCCCACGTCGGGGGATGTTTAGCAATTTATAGAAAATAACTGGATATTGTATGTAGCTCATCTACCTATCATATGCCACCCTTCCCGCGTATTTTCCTCTGGGGTGTGTTACTCACTGCCGCACTTCATGTGCTGCTTATGTAATCCTCTTTCAGACGCGAAAGTTGCTCAGCGCGCATTTGCGACTCTCATAATCACCTCGAGCTCACTCACCGTTCAAAAGGTACGCTTTGGATCGCTTGTGCTACTACAATTTGTCGATTTATTTCAAGTCTCACAGTTCCTGGACTCAAAACTTTCGAGAAAAAGGTTGGGTTCCACCTTTGTATTCATGCTCCGTCACCATTCGAGATTGAGGAGGCTGTCCTTGTCGTAGCGAAGGATCGCGTCAAGATGACCATTGATTTCTCGTCGTTCATGGCGAATGCATCTGGTCACGCAGGCCGCAGCGACTGGGATGGTGAGATGCCGACAAATAGCAAGATCTACGAGTCAACGAAGGGCGGCGAATTCGGAGGAGAGAATGTGCGCCCCAAAGGCCGCAGCCAGACTCATCCGCTGTGCGTGATCATGCAAGCTATTCTGATCCTCTTTTTCTACCCCCTCAAAGCTGCGTACAATCGTGAGTTCTACTTTGATAATATTCTCACAATGATTACTAAACCATACTGCAGGGACCGTTATTTCAACTTTCCTTGCATTTCTATCAGATTATTTGGCCAACGGTCTCTGGGCGCGAGCCACTGCCCTCTTACTTCCATCACTCTCGCTCGCTTGTCATCGCGCGTCATCTGCCCTGTTGCAGCTATCATCCTCAAATGGATAATCATCGGCAGGTATAAACCCGGGCAATATCCTATGTACGTATCTTGAAATCTATGCTATGGACAACGTATCTTACCGAATCAATCTTCAGGTGGGAGAACTACTATCTACGATGGTGGATCACAAACGCCTTCATACGCTCGGCTGGTCGCGGAGTCTTTGCAGCTCAACCTGATTTGCTCAGGCTGTACTGCCGCTTGCTTGGGGCTAAGGTTGGCAAAGACGTCTACATCGACCAGACCGCCGCGTTGGGAGAGTATGATCTTCTCACTTTCCGCGATGGCTGTCGTGTCGACAAAGCGCTGATCCGCGGGTTCTGCGTTGAACGCGGTGGGTACTTCCGCCTCGCTCCCATCGTCATCGGTCGCAACGCCTTCATCAACACCTACACTCAGATCACTCCGGACACGAAGATAGGCGACGACTCCGTATGGGGTCCCCACGCATCTTCGCACGAGCATCCATTGCCACCCAACTTCACCAGGTACAACCGGACTACTTTCCGTAGCCCCAAGTTTGTCCTGCGCGCCTTCGTAGGCGTGCCGATCATCTTCCTCGTTATGTTCATCTCGTACCTCCCTTGGCTGGCCGCCATCTACAGCATGGTCAGCTCTACCAAGTTTATAATCAACGGGCTCAACTTGGTCGAGTCCGTCATCATCTGGTTCGCACATCCCACGCGGCTTGCTCTCCACGCCTTGGCGCATATCCTCCGTGTTGTGGCTATTCCCATCGTGCAATGGGTTTGAACAAGCCAGGACCTGCGGCAGAGGCGTCTCGGATGACTCTGCTCCGTAGATATATCAACAACATGCTGCTTTCCCAGTACACCCCCAAGCACGCGTTTGATGTACTTGGTACACACTATGAGGCCACTTCGGTAAGTTGTCCTCATCCTGCTTTCGATCATAGCTCATCGTCTCTTATAGATCGTCTTCCGTCTTATGGGCGTGAAAGTCGGGAAGCAGGTATACTGGCCAGAATCTGGCATCTATTGCCCCGATCCCGAGTTACTCGAGGTGCGTTGGGCAAGCGCGGTGGCGTCTACCCCGACGGTTCGACATGGATGGGCAACGATGGCGGAGAAGCTGCTATGTGAGTACTTCAAAGATGTAGGTACGGGCTATCGCTGACACTTATCGCTATGTCAGGTTCTCTAAGGGTCCTGGTACCGAGCACGTTCCCAACACTATCACTCCTCGATTGTCAAGTCTCACAATTCCTGGACTCAAAACCTTCGAGAAAAAGGTGGGTTCCACTCTTGTATTCATGCTCCGCCGCTGTGCATCTCGTATCACTTACGTGCAAGAGATCTCTAAACAGGACCTGCTATTTACCAAACGAAGTAAAAGCACTTCATGTACTCAAGTACAAGTCCGTCAAGCTCGCAGGGCCCATGAACTAGCACGAGGAATGGTGATTCTCCCTCGCCGGGTTGAGTACGTGTTTATTGTACACATATAATCTGATGCTCATGAGGACTTTGCATGTAGGTACAATCTGACACACTTGTGGCGGCCAACAAAGTTAGCGCGAGTTCTCTCAGGCAGACTCTGTGCTGGCCAACGAGCTCATCGTAACGGTACGCGATGATGTTTTATCTCGCATTGCTGAAACTGACGGGCCTTGTGGGAAGATTTCTGACACGCACTCTTGTAATTAGTTATGCAATAACAAAGTCTTCCATATCATTATACCATGCCTTAAACTGTGAAATGACTGATGTCGTAACAATCCTTCATGCCGTTGTTGAGCAACACGAGGCAGGGTGCACGGTCCGCCGCCGCCTACGCAAGGTCCGCCGCCGCGAGTAATGAAATTTTGCCTCGTCGTCCCTTGATGCATCACAGACAAAGTAGCACCACTTGCCACTCTCTCGAAAGCCTCGAATCTGTATGTCGTCCACTATGGATGGTCCACATTCTTCTGTGCCTGCTGCAGCCCAGCTGAACGGGTCAAACGTCGACATTGCAGCAGTTTTAGAGGTGCGAGAAGATTATTCTACATTTACACATTCTAATTGCTTCATTCCAGGCATTTCGAGTCGTGCAGCTTGAGAATGAGGCACTCCGTCAAGGAGTGCTGACAGCCGAGACACAGCGGGACCAGCAGATCGCTCGTGCGGGGCAAGCCAGAAGGGCTGGTCAAGTTACCACACGTGAAGTCACTGAAACTACCCTCAGCGAGGATTCGGATGACGATTTGGAAGTACTCTACAAGCCATGCGCTCGAGTTTACAGCTTGACAGTCTCTCCGTGGATATTCAAACACAGTCTCACGCGTCCGCGTCCCGCAATCGATCCGAAGGGACTTGAACGCTGGGTTGACGACCACATCAGGAAAATATCGCGCTGTCAACGGGATTCAGACCTTCACTACAAGAA
>JAAIFI010000585.1:0-10377 GCA_011032875.1 Phlebia tremellosa | reverse complement strand
CAGATTATACCGTGCGCCTCTCATCATTCTTATGTATGAGTCTTTTACTGTGTCATACCGTCTCTATTTCATTGAATAGCTTCCTAATTATTTTGTTCAATTTCAAGCCCTTTCATTCACCACAGCAATGCTTTGGAAACAAACTGCAGAGCGACTGAGAGTGCCAACTTTGTTCTTCAAAACTCCAATGAGTCGACAGATTATGTAAGACTTGCAGAAGCACCCACCAATGACCTGAGATCTGTCAACTTCTAACAAGGTAAACAGGCCATCAAATTCATATTGAGCCTAACACTATCGGTATTTATCGGTACATGTCTACATCCGAGTGTTCATACAACCGTATCTAATAACAATCACTTCCGAGCTCTTGAAGAGCCTGCTCAATTTCATGTAGCTCGGCAAGCTTGGCAAGCTCTTGTTGCCGCCGTTGAGCGGTAAGTAATCTAGCTCGAGCAGCTGCGAGACGTGCATCAATGTTAGTTTCCTCTTCCGGTTGCCTTCCTTGTGCGCTAGAACTCGATATAATCGATGGGGAGGCGGTGTGTGTACCATGAAGCCTGCTGGGCCCTGCAATCGGCGGCGGAGATTGGTGCCAATCGTTTGACACCGGTACAGAGGTTGGTGGCCGCCCATGCACAGCTGAAGAACTCACGTTATGTGTGAGGGAGTTTGAAGCAGGCGGATAAATATCCGCTGTGAACTGACTGCGAGAAGGCTCCTCCTGTGGTCTCTTGGAAGGGCGTTCGATGGGTGGATCGCTCTCCTCAACTTCCGGCTGATCTGTCCTGATTGGCGACACAGGATCCACGGTGATAGGAGACATCGCATGACGTTTGCGACTCTTGCGGGACTTTGGCCCTGTTTCCTTCGACCACGCCTTGCTGTCCCTGACAATCCGCAGTGCCCTGCCGTCACGGTCGATGACGAGCGGGACGTCTCCCATGTCGTCTGAGTCCAAATCCTTATCATCTACAGACATAATGTGAGTCTGAGGAACGATTCCAACACAATATGGGTAATCACCTTGAGTCCACGGCATAATTTGGATGTCTTTAAAGAATTTCGGGGCAGCTTCGTGTCTTGTATATACGATATCTTCGTCGGTACAATCGTCTTCATTGTCACTATCGTCTCCAGCACGAAGATCGCTCTCCCACTGCTTCAGTGCGGCTTTCGTCCGAGTCGGTCCCAAGAGGACCTCTAGTTGTAGCTGCGATAATTCCTTGTATTTGAAGTCTGCACCAGGAGCTGGGAGTTTTTTGGGCCAGTTGTGGAGACAGAGCTGCAGCTCGTATGCCTTTTCGACCCACTGCGTCCAAGGAAAATCTTTTACGTGCTTGCCTTCCGCAATGTGCCGGTCTATTAGATGACAATTGATCAGATCGATACGCGCACAGACACAGAACGGAAAACGCACTAAGCTCCTCACGAAACATAGCTGACACTAGAGCGCGAAGTAAGTCACGCTTGGTCTTAGGCTTCGAGACCGTTGGTTGGGCTGCAGGCTGGGCCTGCGAGGACAATCCTCCGAAAACAGGGACAGGAATCTTGAAGGCGGGGTTTCTAGCCTGTAAGGCGATAGAGCTATAAGTTCATTGGTCAGTTTTACGCCCACATGCTTGCAGAGTCAACGTACCTAAGACCAACTTCAAGATAGTTAAGGACATCTGCATACGATACATTGTTGATTTTTGCGAGTTCCGCCATGGCATCGGAGCCTGTAAAAAAAGTACTCTGTATCCTCGCGTTGGGGTTTGAGCCTGTATAGATGATGAAGCCTCCAACATGGAGGTCTTGCAGATTGTAGTAGGCCCTGGCCTGGACGAAGGCGTTAGTAGATTGAACACATGATGCGTTGATGAACGAACCATATTGATGCACTGCTCCTTGCATCGTCGGATGCGGCTAGTAGCAGACTGTACCTTCATGGTTCCCTGGCGATCCAGGTCGAGAACGGCCAGCTCATTTCTGATTGGTCGCATACGCTCTGCGCGCGTTTCGTGGTCGTCGTCGTCGAGGTCTTGAAACAACTCGTTGTAGGCTGCATCAACCTTGGCGTTCCATTGGGGTACTGTCACTGTATGAAAGGAATTCAATGAGATTAAATCCTCGAGAAGGTTGAGCGTACTTACGATCATCGTCCTTGTCACTCTTCAGAGCATACCAACGCTTATAGATGTTGTACATATTATCCTTGCGTGCGGAACGTATTGACCAGCCCGCTGTAAACGCTATCTCGCTGAACTCCTTGCCATACTCAGCACTATACCGTGCAAGTGTCGCCCGAAACTCAGCGCCCGCCTTCGCGATCTTTTCCTTAGCTTCGCGGGGCAACGGTCCTGACTTGTTCTGTCGCGACTCCGCTGGTCCAGGGGAGCCTTCCGCGCATATCTCGTTGTCGCTATCGACATCGTCCTGAGTCTCGTGCCTGTAGTCTGCACGGCCCTTCCCCTTATCCTTGGGGCGCGTCGTAGTGCTACGCTCATGTCCGCCGTCGTGTTTGTTCTTGCCCTTATCCTGTGACGAGTGCGATTTCTTCGCTCGGCCCCGTCTCTTATGTCCACCAGCGTCGGACTCAGGGACAACATCGTTCTGAAGGCGCAAATCTTCCGCTTCATCCTCCTGATCAGAGTAATCAACGTCACTGTGTCCTGCTCGATTGATACGACTTTGCCGTTGGCGGGCTAATTGCTCGCCATAGTCGCTCCCAGAGTCCTCGTCCTCGTCATCGCTGTCAGCGTGCAGATCTTCACGCTGCGGAAGGCACAATCCGCGACCTAGCGGAGAGGGCATCTCTTCAGTTGTATTCTGATGGGGAGGTGAGGGTTGAGGGGAACGTAGTGTTGAGGAGCTGCTACCGCTATCCCCTGAGGCAGAGTCCCGACCTCCATCATCCAGCAAGGCCGATGAAGGGTTGATCGGTTGTGATCCAGCACCTTGCCCTTCACCATGCGACTGGGCAAGAACATCAGGGATCTCCTCTGGCTCAGAGGCGGGATGGGAACCACTGGCACGATCATCCGTAGTAAGACCACCGTTGGTTGGTGTGGCCACACCAGATTCTGGTGCGGTGATGCCATGGTCAGTGCTGCGGTCACTTGCGAGCGACTGGGCGAGGATCATGGCTTGCCTTGATTGTCCGACTGGTTCGTACTCTCGTGCTTCGCCAACCGTGGCGGTCCCTGGAGATGGAGCCGCTCGCGGTCGTGGGCGAGGATGACCAGTGGCCGTGTTCTAGCAGATTTTTGAGAAAAAGTCAGTATTATACATTTCAATATTCTCGCAATCTCACCTTTGATGGATCGACTTCTTTATCTGGTAGACCGGCTTCGTTGTCTGCTGATGAGGTGTCTGGCAGCGTAACACCAGCTACCGCAGGCTGAGCAGCTGGTGGATCGTGATCATCCTCGTCTGCGTCCGGGATTTCATTGGCAGTCGGGGCGATCTCGTCGGAGACTTTGGACCGACTCCCAGAATTGAGCCCAGTGCGAACGCGTTTAGGTTGGGGCGGTAGGTCGAATGGGTCCAAGGCATCGGCTTCGTCAGAGTCGATGGGAACATAGATATATCCAGGTTTTCTTTTTGTCCCGCGCTGTACAGCCTGTGAGTCGTCCGCGTTATTGGAAGCCCGTGTACGCGTAGACCTTCGGAGAGTCGAGGATCTGCCAGGCTCGTTGTCCGCTGCGTCAGCCACTGGCGACTCCAAGGCGCGTCGAGTGGATGGCGCGTTGTTCTGTTTTCTTGACTGGCGGGTGGCTTTGCGAGTCGACGGGCGTGGCTTGGGGGGCATGATGTGTAGGCAGATTCGGTTCAGAACGCGGAGAGGGCTATTGAGGGAGGGTGGATGATGGTTGGAGAACAAGAAGACAAAGTGAAAGATGGCCACATACCTCGGTTCATACAACGGCCACTTATTTTGGCGCTGGATCGGCTGTGTCGAGGCGCATACATATACGATACAGCAGACGGACCGGCATATAACGTAATTCGCGTTCAGAGAGTGTTGCAAGAATAGAAATAAATCACGCACCATAAGCAGAAGCCTCTTTATCTACCCATATGGTACACCGTACATGTGCCATAATCAACTACACTGAGCGGTATATAGACGAGGTATGTGCACACACAGTGCGACAATCTCGAGGACAGTCTTTCTCTTGAAAAGCTGGGGTTCTGCTTCATGATTCCGGAGTGGCAATAGAACTCCGTCCGAACGATGTCTTTGAATATCTCTTCGTGTATATCTGAGAGATGAAGAATCAATAACGTGTCTTTAGACGACGCGATAGTCAGACAAAGCATACCAAAGTGCGCAGAACAATCGGCGTAGCCACAACTTTAACGAACAGGGTCACGCGCGACCAGGTTTGGGTGGGTGGATATAGTGGTTGCGGGTTGAGTACTGACCAGTCGCGTGGTGTCATGTTCTCGACGTAGGCAGCTCTGCCTCGTGTAGCCGCAGATCTCAGTCCGAGCGCATAGCCCACGCCCAAGGAGGTCGCGGCCGCTGTTACGACTGCAGAAATGACATGTCATACTGTCAATACGCGTGAAAATACGAGAGCGAAATGAACCACACTTACCCTGCGAGGTCGTGAGCGAAGTGGGAGTTACCAGACAGCAGGATTATACAGCGGGAATTGCACGATAGGATGTGAGAGGAATTGTCATTCATGTGACATGGGTAGATAGCGACGAGAAATATTGACCTAGATGTGAATGCATACCAGTGATTATGCCGACATCGACTGCTTAGAACTGTGAGCATCGATCGAAACATCCGAAGCACTGAGGGCGTACCGTACCTAAGGTGTTAAACATAGCGCACCTCGTATCTCCCCATAGTAGATGGAATTATCATTTTAGAACATATTCCATCCGCTAAGGCTTTTCAGCTACTTGCTTTCGACTGTAGATGATAGAAATACTCACCTGTAGAGAAAGAAGTCACCGCGTGTTAGTCGAGTGCGATGAAGCTGACCGCTCGCAAGTGCGAACCAAAGTCATCACTACCTGCCGGGGAGTTGAGCACTAAGCTTCACAAATCAGTCCATAAGATTCTAAATGTAGGCTCTTTCGCCTCAAACGTTCAGATCTTGACTCAGTTCTGTGGTCCCAATCATGTCAAGTGTCACGTTTTGACTGGCAAGCGCTTTTGCAATACTAACGCGGAGATCTTGACTTTTTACCATCGCTCTGTACGCAGGTACTTGTTATCGACGTTGCTTGATTACCCAGGTACGCTGATTTTATCGCTTTATGTATCAATCCTCCTTTAAATGTCGCTCGTATTAGTTGCAACTTCGATATGCAGTGCCTCGCACTTACCTATGACCGTGATAAACACCGTTACGACCTGATTGGACGCTCGTATGCTGCTGCTACACACTTGGAGTCGCTGTCGTGAAGAGATTGGTGGGGCTGGGTTGAATATGATGGTGCGTAGTAACTTTGTACTGCACAGGTCTACTTACTCATATCATCTTCTTGTCCACTACAGCGTCGCTACCATCACCGCCAACCTCTTGCTATGCCGGTGATCTATTGCTACTACCGCAACGCTTGTCGATCGCCACAGCGGCTTATCGAACTGATTGTTCCACCAGCCCATGATCGTCATTACCATCCACCTGTTACAATCGATTGTCGAGTATCTTCGGCACATCTTTCGCATGCATCACTTTGCACCCGGGTCATCGAGACAATATGGTCCATGTCATCTATTTGCTCAACTATTCTATCATCTCACCTACTGAAATGCAACTTGCCCATTTTCTTCAAGTTACCAACCCACTCCGTATCACTAGCAATTCATTTATATCTATCTGTTAATTGGTGCTGCAGTGCGAGCCGGCAACACTCCTCCCACCCAGCTTGTTTCAAGTGGCTATCTGGCGTCACCAAAGAACTACTCTAATTGGCACCAACGAATGGCTTGATAAATCGTGCAAGGCGAAACAAGGTTGACCTGGAAAAGAGGCAGCTCAACAGTCCCTGCTAAGGAGCTCATTTCGACGTTCATGCCTGATCTCTCTCATTCTGTCTCAAGAAACTGGGGCACTATTACCGTGATGCCAGACTGCATGAGCGCACACTCTTCACAGTAAGATGCTGCTATCCAATGTTGACGCGAACGAGACGCGATTTACAGGAGCACGAGAATCCCGGGTGGTAGTGCTGCTAGGAGTCATCGACACCTCCCTGAAAGTATGTTCTTCTATTTTGTATTGGACCTCCAAGATTTGACATGTGCCAAGTAGTCGACGACTTGATACGCAGCACGAAAATGATGACCAAGTGTGAGGCCAGCTGCCATAATGCGCGCATGGCCGACTCGAGCTATTGAGACACGCGCCGCGATGACTATGCATAAAGGCCACTTGTTCCATACTTCCACCACCAACGACCACCTGCCACCCTTGCTATTTTGTAACCTCTGCTATACTCTGTTCGATGTCTTTGCGCCCTTACCGACCTCGCAAACGAAAGGCCACAGCTCCCGCGTCCCCGAATATAACACCACCGCAAACAGATGAGTGGCACTCTTCAAGTAACCGTGCTCGGCTTGTACCTGTGGATGAGGTTCCACGGCGACGACTGGCCCCATTCACAAGCCAATACCACTTCCCTCGAGTTCGTTCGGTACTTACGCTACCTGATGGGCGTGAACTAACGCAGCTCCCACAACCACGAGGGCACTCAACGGAGGTCGCTGATGGCCTCGATCCGCTCCTCAAAGAAGAGCATAGGGATATGAACGGGAATCTGAGTCTGTATGACGCCAACGAGTCTCCGATGGAGACATCTGCGCCGTACGATATGACGCCCCCTTATCTGACGTATTGCGGGACCGAGCCCTCGGAACTTCGACAAACGCGAGCGCGAGCGAAGAAAGAGAGGCAGTGGAAAACATGGGCGATGAAGACGATCCCATCACTCCTGTCGCCATACTTGACACTTCTTCGAGAGACAAACTCACTTCGTGACAGTCTTCCAAGGCAATATAATCCTTGCCCTTGCGGTGTCCATGTTCGTCGGTTGAAGGTTGTGTGTGTCTACTTTGAGAGTGAGTCGCTATTTTGTTGAGTATTTTGTTGTTGCTGATACATCAATGTCACCAAGGGTTGGAACAGATCACGCTCGATGTCTGTCCCTGTTCAACAGCTGCTCTGCAACTGTTGCAACACGGTCTGTTTCCTAATGCGCCTGTAGCTCCCACGCTAGCGGTTGATCTCAAACTACTCGAGTTCGTTCGAGCATTGTTCTTGCGCATGCCTCCTAATGTCACAGGATGGTGCGATACTCTGGAGTGTTTTCTCCAGAGTCTTAGCTATAAATTAACGACTCGGGTACGTCAGTCGCGAATCCTCACCTCGGTGTTCATAGCATAACCTTCAATGACTAGGATACTTTACGGCGGCGTTTTAGTTGCGCCCTTCAGTGGTACGGGAGCCTCGTCAATGCGGCCGAGCATCATGTCCAGGCCAACCTGAGTCCGTTGCGTGGAACACGCGCCGCAGGAGTGACAGTGGCCTCAGACACGTCAACGCCACCAGAAGACGCGCTCCCTCCCGCTGAAAACCCTCCATCTCATCACAGTCGTGATATTTCTGGACCCTCCGTGGCCGACAATCCTCCATTTCAATATATTGACGATACTCCTATGCCATCAATGATGTCGAACATAGCTGGCGACACAGGACAGGTAGACCAAGAGTCACGCTCGCGGCCAGAAGATACCTCAGTGCTGGAGAAACCAAGTGAATATCTGCGACGCCGATGTCCGCTATGTTTTGGTGGGGCCAGACGAGCACGAGAGCAGCAAGGGTGAGTACAGAGTGCAGAATATCCCAGCAATCTCCGAGTCATTGTCTGATATATGGTTGCGAACTAGGGCTGATGTCCCGGACGTTATCGTTTGCCTTGATGGTAATTTCACTCAGAAGCGGCGACGACGCGGCCAAGACGATTATAGGGATGGACCGCGACAGCATCCGGATACTGTGTTCTTGTCAGAAGAGGAGATACGTAAGATGGCCACTGACGTTACCGAGAAGCGGGCCTCTTCTCCATCTCAAACACGAGCGGCTCGCAATCAGGATCAAGAACCTACCGAAGATGGATTCGAAGCCGGTATGGAGATACCCACGTCCGTTCTCGATGGATGCAACGACTCGTTCCTTGCTGCCGACGAGAAACGTGAAAAGGCGAGCACTAAATTCTTTGCAGATACGGGGCTTATGGCTTTGCTTTGTCGACACGATCGAGTTCTCTGGGTGGCCAATATGGTGTCTGCGGGTGAGAAACAGTACTACTCCCTCGCTCTTCTCCATCGGTTGTTTCAGGAACTGCCTCCAGATATGTCAGTAGGCGTACTCTATGACATCGGTTGTCAACTCCATCGAAGCTGCTTAAAGTGGGGCTTTCTCTCGCAATACCTCCACCGCATGATCTTCGCTATCTCTGTATTCCATGCGTATGGCCATCAATGGCCTTGTCAAGTCGTGTATCATCCCCGAAAGCGAAAGGGCTTTGGGCTTTCAGATGGGGAAGGGTGTGAGCGATTCTGGAGTTCTATCAAAAAGCTTATACCCTCGCTGCGAGTTTCAGGCGTGCGTTTGTGTTTCTCTTCCGGTTTGCACTATCTGACTGAGCGGCGCCGTTGTCACACAGTACCATCAACGCCTGCTCGTTCTGGACGAGCAAATCAAACACCTTGATCACCAGTCCTTACACCATCTCGGGCACTGGCTTGCAAGACGTTGGATACATTGTCAAGCACGAAAGACAACTGCTCAGACAGCGTTATCATCGTGTGGTGTGGATATCGAGATTCTGCGTGCGCAATGGAGTGCCCAAATTCACGCGCAGACGAGGCCATTGCCAAGTAAGTGAATCTGATCAAATCTTGATATCCTTATGCTGATTAGCACACGCCAGGACGATCCAAAAACAAAGGGAAACAAGCTGTTGAGGCCATTCTTGCCCTCCAGAGGACTATTGCACAATACGACGACGATATTGCAGACCTGGAACGAAGACTGGTGGAACTGGATTTTGATGCGCTCGTTGAGTCTCCGACCGATCTCAGTGTTCGACTTCAGAAAGCCCGCAAAAAAAAAGCCGCATTAGCTGTAGCAGTTCGAACAAAGACCTTGGCTCTTGGTGTCGACGCACGCAATGATCTTTGTTTGCTGATAACAAGCAAATTCTTGCAGCTTCGAATGAACGCTCGTGCCTTGAAGATGCGCCTGCGTCAGCGTCTTCGGGAGCGTAAATTTGAGCTGGAACGACTTGAGAGATGCTATCGTAATACTGCCAACGGTGCGTCGTGATTTACCGTGTTAGCCATTATCTACATCTCACGAACGTATCCCAGAAACGAGCCTTGCTGACCACACGAAAAATTCATTGAAGCGGCGAGAGCCTACAATGCTAAGGCTTGCAACGACATATAATGACCTTTGCAAGGAAATGCAGAAGCTCGTCGCACAAGGCAAAGCACCTCAAGGTGCTATCGTACCCTTGTTAATCAACCATGAAGGCCTCTTCAAGCTCGACGTCGATGACGAGATATGGCAAGATATTGGATTGAATGATGAGGACGACGGGCCCCCTCCCCGCTGGCTATGTGACGAGGCCGTTCGAGGTGGCATTAGAGCGATGCTGGAGATGGATCGATGTATAGAGGAAGAAACCCGCCTTTGTGCAGAACGGTGTGCCTTGCAAGAATGGTTCCAAGACGAATGGCATACTGTCACTCACGCACGAGATCAAGCCGGTACGTTTATGAAATCAAACGAGTATATGAGATATACTGATAATGTCGAATGTGTACTGTTCTAGCTGATGATCCAGGGCTTCAATATCAATTGGAGCTCAAATTGACAGCTTTGCGAGACCTCTGTCTAGTCTGGCAGACCAAAGTTCGTCCCATCCCCCCTGCTTACCCTATGCCTGAGTCCTGGGGGCCATCCGAACTGGAGCTCCGAGAGGCTGCTGCTGCCGCCACTCATGGCAGTTGGATTGAGTGTGATCCTGATACCCGGGGAGCTCAAGTGGAGGCAACTTATGAGAACGAGGTTGAACATGGCATGAATGAGGATGATGGCTCTTCAATCGGAGATGCAGAATCAGTCGTAGATGATGACTCAGAGTTGGTAGATGAAATAGAACATATGCTTTGGAGAGATGTACATACCCACTCTGATGATTTTGATTGTTGAGCGCGTGTGCTCGTTTCATGTATAGATTTGAGGGTGTTGTCAATTGATGACATATTTTTCTGTACGTGTAAAGTATTTGCAGACTCTAGCCCGGAAGTACTATTGGTATTTATACATAAGAATGATGAGAGGCGCACGGTATAATCTG
>JAAIFI010000584.1:0-10437 GCA_011032875.1 Phlebia tremellosa | reverse complement strand
TACTTACCGGCCGGCGACTTTCTTCCGCAACACTACCAGTCGGTGCTTCGCTCGTCAGACACCGAAAGCACCCGAATCCGCTTTCTACTCCAGAGAAGGGCTGACCTGGTTGTAACCGTTCACCGTGGACGTGGACAAAGGTATGAACATTGAAATCTGCCTGTACAGCAGAGACTGAAGATACTGATTACCTGCAGCAGAGCCAGATGCAAACATCAAAGAAAAGGAAATACTCGATCTCAGTAGAGGTGCTACCACCACCGCACGAGAGAGCGAAAGCCATCGCTGAGCGTGGTACGTATAGATAATAGGGATATCATATCAGTTCTCATAACCTGACGGTATCAATCTCAATCACAGCCGCAAAAATTTCACGTGGTATGAACACAAGACGCAAAAACAGTATGGGAATTCTTCCAGTAAAAACTGATGTTGACCACTGAATTTGACTTTTATAGCCCACAGTCACGACTATGGCCAGAACGAGGGGTGTGGTCGCAACGAGGACGATAATGACCGCCGCAACAACTCCAACAGTTACTCTGATGACGATACGAGGGATTTTGACTATGAGAATGAGGTCTCTAGTACCCTGAAGCGGAGGCGGCGCACTAGGTCGGGTGAGGGTGACGATTTTCGGGCTGCGTCCACAACGACGGTGCCGATTAATCGAGCAAAAGCCCTCACGTACAAGATATCCCCAGTAGGCGAGGACAGCACCCCTTCCGGGCTGTGGCAGTGTGATGTCGACATTCATGTCGATCTTGATGGACGCGAAATCATCCCCTGCCATTTACTCAGTTTCTGCCAGCTACGTTATACACGTACAGTGGGACTAACATGCATATCCTGTATGCAGGGTGTTTCTCCCTCATCCCTGTCTCACCACCTCGTACACAAACAGCACGAACTTGCTCAAGGTCTTCAATTGGCTAAAAAGCCCAAGATTCTACGATACGTGGCGCGACATCTCCTCAATTCTTTCAAGCTTGACGATATCCCAGCACTTAATGATACGTGCCCTCTGGGTGATGGACCAAAGGTCTGGATTCCAGGGCTCGAATATGTCTGTTCGGAACAGTGCTCGTCCTGTTCAAAATGGTATCCAGTTGGAACCGGATCACTGCGGACACATAGATGCAGCATCCCCGGGTACCTGGAGAAGACGCCAAGAAAAGCATTCATATTGATGCCGCGACGGGGAATTGGTGTCCTGAACAACAGTGAGGAGTACCGGTTAGCCTGGATCTTCGAGCATGTGGATGAAGATGCGTACGAGGCCAATCGACTTGCCCTCTCTACTCCCACACATATCTCTGCCCCTTATATTCCGACCCCGCAAAACCATCACACCCAAATACCAACCCCTATTTTCTTGGTGAAATTGGGGTGGTGTCGATTGGTGAGCGAAGTCAAGAACTCGGGTGTCGGCGATGACGATATCTTATACCTCTTTGGATCTCCGGCACGTGTCTCTACACTGTCCTACAAGAAATTAGATTCCACAGGCCAGGCTGTAGAAAGAATGGCTCTGAAGATACATGCGTTTCTTGTCCAGTTGGACGCCGAGGCTGTTGAGTGGGTAAATTCTCAGCATGTTCAATTCGCGCAAACCTTATGCCAGGGGTCTGTAGTTGTCCTCTTCAGCTTTCTTCCAGTCATTTGACATTAATTATGTGAACAGAACACGCGCACACTACAGAAACATTACAAAGGAGACTCGAAGAAGTTATGCCCGTCAACTCATGCTCCTCGTTGTTTATCCTCTTCGGTGGCGATGGTTGCACTTCTCCAAGAAGAAAAATGAGCTGTCGAAGCTGAAGCCATTGGTTCCAATGAACCGATACGCTACGCTGTTCAAGATTGCGGTTGACGGACAAGATGCAAATAATGATTGGCAAGATATAACCTACCAGATTCTGGTTGATGTCTTGTTTGCGCATGTAACAGTTCAGGGCCCGATCTCATGCCTGATGGATCAAGTCCTGTGTTACCGGTCTCTGTGTAGAGGCCCGGATGGAGAGCTAGCGTTCCAACAGGCCAATAATATCACTCGATGCTGTGCAGCCTTGCAGCATGGCTTGTATTCGGTGGCCATCACACATGTCCGCCTGAAATCCATCAGTGTGCCGAAGTATAATCCTCTCTACAGTAAGCAGTCTCCTACCTTGATGGTATATTATTAACACAAAATTCAGGAAATATATCTGTGTCAATGCAACAGGACCAGGACGGGTTAGAGCAAAGCGATGATGATGGTGTCGATTGCGGAGAGGACGAAGAGGAAGATATGGAGGAGCAAGAAGATTTGCATGGCGATCAAGATACTGCCATGGAAAATCTGAAAGCTGAATTTGAATTCCTTCGCACGGATAACGCAATGGACTCAAGTATCGCTGGGTCAATCTCCTTATTCTATAATCCAAAGGCCTGTCACTGACCATCTCAATCTCTTGCAGTTTATTGGATACCGTCTCCGTTTATCTCAGATACAATCCTGATTCTGACCATGTGGGGAACACTTCCATGGGGCAGTTGAAAGCCGTTTGGTACGTGGCACAAAAGGATGCACGCACTGAGAGATCCATGACCTCGTTCGATGTACGAGAGGACGGGCAAGGCATGGTCATGCATGACGGAGACCAAACCTACAACATCCCATTTCAAACATATGCCACATCCATGCAAAGCGTCAACCAACAACTAGATAGTCTGTTAGCTGCATTCCTTGGCAAGGAGTTTTCCTTTCTATATGCTCGCGAATTTAATCCTGCGAATCTCGAGGACGACCTCAACCTGGATACCTCCATCTTTGCACAAACTACCAGCGCCAAATATCTGCTTCCCTTTATAAATCAGCTGTCGGGTGGATTCAAAGAACTCCAGGAGCACGAGATCAGACGTAAGATCTCTATTCTAGATTCCTTCAAGGATTACCTAGCTACTGCCTTTGCCATGGGGTGTGGATTCCCTCCGAGGGCCTTTCAGGTACCCACGATTCAATTCCACTGTGAAGACAGAATAGGAAAGCGTGGCCTCTTTCTATTGAACGGGATTGTTTACTTCGGCAACCCTGTATCGAAACAAATAGGTCGTGCTATTGAACCGTGCCTGTGGGCGACATACCCGGAGCTAGGGAAAGCCCTTACCTTCTATTTGGGTGTCATCAGGCCAATCGAGATCAATATGGTGGAGGATATCCTTGGCCGCGAAACACGATATCTCAAGACACACATCTTCGTCAATACAGTCCCATTGGACCGGAAAGAAAGGCATCAGCCAGAGCATTTGTTCACGGGGCCGGCGATCAACAAAGCTCTTCAGAAGTGCTGCAAAAACTTCCCAATGCCACTTACATGTCGCACATTACGGACGTTCGCTCAGGCAGTCTACAGGCTTTATATCCCGCCATTACGCGAAGCTGAGGATAATGCGAGCAGCTCAAGCTACGCCGTAGGTCAGATTGGTGATGGCTCTTTCCCAGCGGGGCTGGGCCTGTCAATCAAATCTTGCATGGAATTCAAGTTGGTCAGCCAGCTGTATCAATTCCTTGCGGGGTTGCTACCCGCGTTATCAGTTGATAATCCCAGGTGCAACTCTCTCATGGTTGGCTGTCACCTGTGGCCAACAACGTCAGCCCAACGGGTGTACGAAGCCATCATAGATGGACGTGCCCGCGTATGCTCATCATACAACTTGGGCGGACACGACTGCGAGTACATCAAGATGACCGTGGTCAAGATCCTGGAAGAGGAGCCGTTTATGGATGGGTTGCGGGTACTATGCTCCCTCAATTTCATCGGTGCAGTACAGCTGACTATTTTTACTGTGGTAACGTCTAGGTGAGACCAGAAGACGACTTGCAATTGGGTCACGTACCCCTTGTCTCTGTGTCGCGATGTCTCATATTTGGGGATAATCGCCCAACCTCATTCAGTCGGCCACCACCGGGAGGATATCCACTTCAAGATATAGGACGAGCAGTCGGTATTGTACGTGTATAATTGCATGTGGTTCCGTGCGTCAGGCTGAATCAGACGGGCGGCAGATTAAAATGTGCTTGCGTGAATGGAAAACGGGAGAGCATAAAGAGATAGATATCAATGATAAAGATGAAAGGGTTCAGTATGAGGCTGACGTTTCCGATGCCACGCAGCGTCTGCAAGAGAAATACAGGCAAGATAATACTGCGTTCCATAGATTCAGCCAACGGATTCGCGCTTTTAAATCTTGATTGAATCTGTGTTTATGATTTTAGTCCTATAAATCACTTACAGTTGTTTCCGAAACCCTGGCCTGCACGTCGTTCTCCGACGTCAGTAGTGCACCGTTTCAAGATGATTAAAGCGTTGATTCAGCGTGATTAAATTCTGGTTTTACCTTCTTGGTTCTGCTGCAAATCCCGGCCATCGAGTGCTTCTTCACGCCCAGTGGAAATCGACACGGTTCGGAGCGACTCCCAACGTGCGTGATAGCGCCGTGAGATTCCCAGCTGCTGTGGTCTGGTCTAGTCGTAACATTTTGAACGCAGGCGTCTCATTGGCCCCTCTGATCAGCCGGATTCGCTGCGACGTGGCATTGTTTTGACGCGCGAACCGCATGTTCGCATCCACCACACTAGTCTGTGACTATAGTGGGGGGTCCTTGTAGTCTCGAAACCAGACGTTCTACTGCTCATTCCCCACGGACCTAACGGCCCGCCCGCAAGAAGCCGATCGGACAACGAAGCGGATCCCGAAAAAGTGAAGAAGGGGAATGGCAGGTTCTACAGCCGATCCGCTGTTTCAGTTTTTCGGGATCCGCTTCGTTGTCCGCTCGGTTTTGTCCGGGCGGGCCGCTAGGTCCGATGGCTGTAGAACGGATGGATTCGAGACTACTGGTTACGAGACTAGGGTCCTTGGTGAAGTCTCCCGGAGTCTGAAAATATGAGCCGGCATCGAGGCGGCATAGGGCGGCATAGGGCGGCACCGCGCCACATGGCGGGAAAGCTATCCTTAAAAAAGTGAGGGACACGGATTTCTGTATGCTTATGTAAGCAGATAAGATCGGGAGGCGCGGGCTCCGGTCACTCACCCAATTAGGCAACGAGCGCCGGCACGTTCTCGAGACTAAGTATAGGTACACAGTACAAGCAGGAGCACGGAAATTTTTGAGAATAATATCTGCTCTGTATTCACTAGTTCTGGAAGTTTTTGGGATTTTTGCGAGGGAAAAAAGCCCTGATTTTGCGTCTACAGTGTTCCCAGCGCCTGCAAGTCGCGAAGAACATTGATCTCGCACCGGTGATTGATGGGACACGCTTTTTTTGGCTGGCAGCCCTGCGTACAGCGTGTCCCATGCCAAACTCGATTTCTGCTCACCCATGGGACACGCTTTCAGCTAGCGCGCGATCCGGCACGCTCGTCCCACGCTCAGTTCGCCATCAGCGCGCTCGGTTCGACCATCAAATATTCAATCTACAACTCGGCTAGCTACTGAACGCCATTCGACGTGCGCCATCACTCTCCCGCCGCGTTGCGCGTTGTTCCGAACGACGACCAACGCCTCCGCCCCACTGTCCGGGGTCGCTCCGCGCCGATCGTGTCCCGCGGGACACGGCTTACCTAAGCGCCCCCCAGCGCAACGCGACCGCGACCTTTCGCGACTCTCTGGAGACGACCTTCATGTCCACGGTCTTCGCATTGACGCGATGACCTCGTTTACATATATACCTTAATGCTATTCCGTTATGAGTGAACTCCTTATCGTTTCCGTCGGCTCTCGTCAGTGGCTCGCGTCTTTAATCCGCGAGAAATGTCATGTCAACACTCCTTATGACTATCAAATCACCCATGGACTCGACCTCATCAACGGCAAAGATCTCTTCTTGGTCATCGCGCCGGGCATGGGAAAGACAACGGTACTGTTAGCCCCCTTACTGGCTGCCCAAGCCAAGAATGAGACTGGTATTGCCCTAATGGTAGTACCAACAAAATTACTCGGTGAACAGACGGTAATAACAGACTGGAACTATCGCTCGTGGTGCATGATTACTCGTGCTACGATCACTGGTCGGACCATGCACCGCTGAGATTTATATTCGACATGACCAAACCAGCTGTGCTGTCCCAAATCGCGCCGCCAGTGAAAGACAGGACGATACGCAGGCTGCAGGACCGTAGTACTGTTGACTTCCGTGGTACATCTGCCCTCGACGCGACACTGGGTGCACTACTTGCTCGTCCGCCTACCCTCAATGATGCTGTGAGGGAGCTTTACGGCAGCGTCACCATACGTGCGCCCTACGTGCAGCTTAGAGTGGTCGCTCTGAGAGTCAGTCTAAACGATGGAACATCACTCCATTCTGTTGGTATTTGGTGGGGACAACGTGCTCCAAACAATACTGCAGTCTATGTTCCCGGAATGCCGACGCCTCGAAGGGCTGATCTGTATGCGGTACTGGCAGGGCTTGCGAGTGCAGATGTCACAATTCCCTTACACCTGATCGTAACCTCTGAGTTCGTGATCAGAGCGATATGCCACTGGTGCCCTGCATGGGCAAGAGCAGACTGGAACTGTGAAGACAACGACATCCTACGAGACATTGTCTACCTTATTCAGTGCAGGAGTGCACCATTGAAGCTCTCGGTGGAACGCAATGGAAGTCTCAGTGAGAGAGCTGAGGCTGCTCGTGACTTAGCACTATCACTCCCGGCACAAGCTGATGGTCCTGCGCATGCCGCCACATACACTGCCATGATCTACGGTAATCCTGTGCTCCCGCAACACCCTGGAGATGATGCTATGGTGCACGTAGACTTATCAAAAGTGTTCACAACATTGCGGCCCTGTCCCATGCCGCGACGCGAGGCTCGCTCCCAGCGGATACCATCAGTGGCTGAAGGTGCCCCCCGTTCGCTTGTGAGAGCTGAATGGGAACGGCTCGATGTCAGGTTACAAGCCCTAGTAAGCGCCCAAACGGACGGAAACTGGTGGAGGGAGTATAAGGCATTGACTGCACCAAAACGACGACCACCTCGTGTGTCAGCGGCTGAGCTGCGAGAGGTATTTGAAAAACGAATGAATCCCCCCTCCATATTGCCCACTGGTTTTGATCAGGCAAGGAAAGCGGCGAGCGATCTGTGGGCGCGTACTATGCCTAGTCGGACAGAAGACCTGACGCCCGAGGGATTTTCCAGACGGAGGTTCACAGTGCAGGACATTGTGGGAGTGAAGGAGCGAATTCGCANTCGGACAGAAGACCTGACGCCCGAGGGATTTTCCAGACGGAGGTTCACAGTGCAGGACATTGTGGGAGTGAAGGAGCGAATTCGCACAAATGGTTTACATAAGGCCCGTGGACCAGACGGTATAGGGTATCGGGAACTACTGAGGATCGATGACGAGGACCTGCGAATGCTGTTTCAGCAATGCGTGGACATTCTTGATGCGCCGAAGCGCTATCTGGTGAGTTACCTGGCAGCGATGGGAAAGAAGGGCAAGGATATATCATATCCCAACAACTATCGTATGATTGGCCTAGAGAGCGCCTTGGTGAAATTCCCGACCTTCCTCATCGACCGCCGTCTTCGAGAATGGGAGGAGAGCCGTAAAATCCTCCCGCCGAGCCAAAATGGTTTTCGCAAAGGCCATCGAACGAACAACGCATTTGTGCTACATACTGCGATCGATGAAGCGAGATCAGAGGACAGAACACTCTATGTCCTGTTTGTGGATCTCACGAACGCTTTTCCCTCTGTCGACCAACCGACCATGTGGAGAAAGCTTCATCTGTGGGGAGCTCAGGGACCGGTGATTGACTGGCTGCACATGCTGTATTCACGAATGCGCTATGTGATGCGCTTTGGGGGAACTTATACGGAAAGCTTCAAGGCAACGGCAGGAATATTGATTGGTGACCCTGCATCACCGATCCTCTGGAACCTCTACCTTGCCGATTTCTGGGTGAACGTTCAAGCGGATGACGTTACCCTGGCGGGTGTGCAAATATCGCATCTAGAACAGGCGGACGACATTGTTCTGTTTGCCTACTCGCCAGAAGCGCTCCAATCGAAGCCCAACGACCTCCTCGCGTGGTGCCGCCTGAACTTCATGCTCATTAATGCTACAAAAACTAAATGCATGATTTTCGGTCCACTGCCTTTACAACTACCGTGTCTCCGTGTGCAGAACGCCACCGTGGAGATTGTATCTTCATATACCTATGTGGGAATACTGTTTGCTCCCACGAAACGGTTTATATTTGCGCGCATATACCCGTGCTTTCCCCAGTGCTTGCAGATATTCGTAATATTGGTGCGTCCCCAGCAGATATATTCTCTTGGTCGTTGACAGCCCTCTTAATGTATGTTATAGGTGACTTAGAACCGCTGCCTGCAATCGGTTTGTTCACCAACGGCTACAGTTCGTACAGGGACTCGGATGTACAACCCCAGGACGACCGCTCTCGTACTCATGCTGCCGACATAGACTTCTGGGATGCTGAAGACAACTCAGACAAACTTGGCGACGATCTTGGAGGCTTGCCTGAACCTTCCTATGATGAAGAACGTCTCTCTATAGCTCGTGACAGCGCGCCTCCTGCTAATCTGGATGATATTGCTGGACCTCAGGCTGCTGCTGGACCTCGGGCTGCCATGGATGCTCGTCATGAAGCTGAGCGTATCGCCCTTCTCGCCTCACAGTCGATTACTCCTTCCCTTGCTCCGGCTTTCGCTGAACACCCTGCGATTCGTCTGACTTACCTCAACGCCATGGTCTCCAATATCTTTGAAGGACTCACTGTGGCAGGCTCCAATAGCCTTATTCGACATGATCTTGATGTCATCGAACTCTGTGGATGCTTACTTAAGGATATTCGACCAGTTACGACACTTCTGACTGCGACACGACGATTCGGGCTAATTGTGGACGAGTACATTGACGTTCGCCCCATCTGCACTTCCTGCTTCAAACCATACCCTGGCGATGCTATAGATCGACTTCAAAGCCCCAGGTGTACGGTGCCTCGATGCCAAGGAATCGTCTATCGTGTCAAGCGTGAGCGAGACGAGTTAACAGAAGACGAGAACGAGCCTGCCAGGGAGCGAAGGATTCCCACCAAAACCCAGTGCTATGCACTCTCGTGGAGGCGGCCAAACGATACTTGATGCGACCAGACTTCGTACGCAACCTTCGACGAAAGGTTCCGCATACGAATCCCAAGACGCGGCTCGACGACTTCTGTGATGGCACGCGTCATGAAACCCTCAAAGTAGGTATGAAACGTATTGTACTTGCTGATGGAAGCATCAGGGACGTTGAGCTGTTCCCCGGATCGAGCAAAACACTCTCAGAGTGCGACGTCGGGCTCAGTTTCAACCTCAACGTCGATTGGTAAGCTTGTCTCTTTATCTCTCTTGATGTGCATCTCCCAGCTTATCTTGCGACTGCTCATAGGTTTGGTCTTCATGCTCGTCGACCTCATTCCGCCGGGGGCGTATATGTCACGTTCATGGACCTCGACCGTTCGGTCCGCCTTCTACAAGAGAATATCCATCTGGCGACAATGGTACCGGGGCCAAAAGAACCAAGTCTCGAGCAGCTGAATCACACGCTCGAGCCAGTTGTGCACGATATGCAGGTCCTTTACGGAGGTCAGTGGTAGTCTTCGTGTGTTCGTCTGCCAGACGTCATACTCAGAATTCAACTTTGCAGGTGTGCTTATGTTCATGCACGGCCGTGTGATACCGCCGCGTGTGTACGGTGGGTTTGAATTACATGTCAGCGATATACAGGCGGCCCGCAAGGTTACGGGAGATGCGATACATTCCCACAAGAAGCATCCTTGTCATGTGTGCAAGATAGAACACGATGACATCAAACTCCCTTCTGGATATGACATTCAAGGTGCGTACTTATCTCTCACGTCTTATCAAGCTGATACAGATCCAGACTTTACGATACGAGACGACTGGGAACAATTGAAGCACGCATATCGATCCAAGGCTGCGACCTCTGTCAAGACCCGCAAGAAGATACTCGACGAGAGTGGCTCGAGGTGGACCGTTCTCAATGAGCTCGTTGGATGGCCTCCAGTCACTAGCAACCCTTCTGACTTGATGCACAACTTGTATGGTTATGGGCACGGAGCGCATCAATATTCAAGTTGCGCCACCGCAATATTTCTCGACTGCAAACACCGGGGGCAGCGGCTTAAGTCCCACTGCGGGATATTTAAGGAACTTATGTGGGACTGTCAAAGGGGTACAGCGCGTTATATGCGTGGGACTTTGTGTGTTACATCTGTAAAGTCCTCATGTGTAACTTATTGATAACATCCGTGGTTATTCGCTGGGACTTTGCACGTGAATTTCCATATATAGTAATATTTAGATCACGTGAGTTAAGTCATATCGATATCCCAGCCTTATCCCACGCATATTTCACGAAAATAAC
>JAAIFI010000583.1:0-10531 GCA_011032875.1 Phlebia tremellosa | reverse complement strand
ATCTGGTTTCCTCACGAAAATTGTGCCGCAGTGTACCGGCCTCTTCTCTTACGCAGTCCAAACTGTGAAAAGAGCTCATTACTCAAATTTATTCTCTCGCTGGGGAAGCCACACTTCCTGCACTTCTACCAAGGTCGCACCTCGTTTCAAAGCTGCGCAAGAAGAAGGTCGCGAAAGCTCGCAGAGATTCGAGGCCAGGTAGAATCTTTGTAATGCTGAAGCTTCCAACGACGCGCTGTTCTTGTGCATCATCGCACTCAGTCATCTTGCCATCCGACTAATTTGGCCAGCACTTGCATCAGACCCCAATATCCATCGCGGGACGTGGCTAGTAACATCATGCTATGAATTTATCCCCTTCGCTTTCATGACGAACGACATTGGATCAAATGCATCTAAATCCTCCGTCTCATGTGTATTGGCCAACCCCGCAGCCCGGTGCTCATTAAATGTTACCCCTGAAGCCCGAATGGATGCCAACCGTCACGCAGGGCAATGTGCTTGATCACAACACATCATATGTCCCTTGCGCAGGGTTCTTGATGTATACGGGGCTTCCATATAGATACATGATTCACCCATGAGCTATGTGATGCTCTTGATGGTGAAGCCGAATTGGTTTTGCGAGTGCGTTCTACATCCGAACCAACCCGTCACTATACTAATTCCACCCTTTATGTTTATTGGGTTCACCACATGAGTTATCCGAGTGCGCAGTCTCAGTCTCAGTCGACAGCTACGACGTCACACATCAGATTTCCGAGCCGTGTACCGTCTGCACTGCGGCCACTTGTCTATCCCCACTGCCTCCTGCGTCATATGTCGCCCTAGATCGATTAGCCTCATAGTACTCTACATCACACCCTCAAAGTTTCCGCCGCCCTCGGTCCTTTCTGCTATATAATTCTATTGTCGATGCATTCCGTGAGTTTCAAAATCGGCTATATTTGCTCAGGTCCTGTGTAAACGCTTGGACAGAGTTATCCTCGACAAACCATGCGTGCGTCCGGAGCAGAACCGATCTCGCCTTCGGACAAAACATTAGTGTGTAAGTGTATCTATCGGCCTCCCTTACCGACCTCGATCTGGATAGCACCGTTCCACGCGTCATAGCAACCAGAAGCATCGTGTACACTCTAGAAATCATGAAAATAAACCCGACGTATGCGGAGATGCACTCGGGCCCACTCAGTAGAAAGCTCCAGCTCTGGTTGCAACTCGAAGTAGCGCTTTACAGGCACTGAAGGCATCCTGGATGGATCGCAAGATGGGTAGGCGAGTATGTCGCCAAACAAAATCTTCAGTATGCGTAGCATTACATTCAGCATTAGTAGACCTTGCACGGAGACGATCTTTGGTATGCGATCTTGTTTCGATCCTGTTTGTGTACTTACGCAGGTTCGACCTTTTCGCGCAGAGCTCCATCGCGCTCATAATGATGGCGATCTACGCTACCCCGGTCTTATCGTCTCTAAGCTCCTAGCTGCAAGCAGTTAATCTGCTAGTCCCGGTGTCGATCACTCAAGAGCTCTATGGAAATTCTGCTGTCGTCTATCTAACTCTCAGAGCCGCCCAGGGCGAAGACGTGGATCCGGAACGTGCGCTTTATGCAAAGTTCTGATTAGTGCAACCCTCATCTACCGCAGTATGGAGAGCGCCAGTCACGATTCATTTGTTACCTCACTCGTAAGCTTACAACCAATTTTTCACTAGATCTGCGGGGCCTTGGACTTCAACTCTAAGCTCATAGACCGCGTGTCCGTCTGCTTGCCGCTTAGTGTTCGAGTGTGGTCTGCCGCATCTCAGCAAAACAATCATTTACAACCAGCGTAACGTGGCCAAAAATTTGGGTGAGTTGAATTGATTGCTTCCCCTCTCAGTATGTCGTGAGTCATGCAGAGGTTTGGTGGTCCTGACGCCACGCCGGTCCATCCGTAAAGTGTGCCTCATGCTCCACCACGGATTCTCTGGACCACAGCGTGACTCTACAGTCTCAACGGTGCGCAGCGATCTAGTTGTGTCAACGTAATGCAGCTATAACTGAGGCTGAAAGTTTTCGTAGAATCAAAAGTCAGGACGCGCACAACGATCTTTCCGACTGGAAGGTGTTCCATCGTTCGCGGCGGAGTGGAACCACAAAGTTTTTTGCAGGGCCGACAAACTCCAATTGGTTTGCCTCCGCCTTCGGCGTTAGCAGGATGGACTCACCTGGCATGAAAGAGGATGATCATGCTTGAGAGCTCAGACATATGAAGCAGGAAAGAAGAGTGTGAGCATTATTGTGTTCCTTCGTTCCGACCCGGCGAACTTACGGACTACTGACACGTCATTAAAAGCAAAGGATACATGTATACTCTCCATTTCTAACAGCGAAGTATTTCCTGCCAGGAGTCATCGGTCTTCGTGGGATCCCGGCGGCGGCTTGAAACCCCGTGCAAATTCAAAATGAAAGTACGGCATCTTTCCGACAAGTTGTCCTGTTAAGGTCTGTGAACTTTACGTGGCCGTTAAACTTCGGTCATTGACGGGCCCATCGCAGCCAGGTTGGTACAGCACCAAAAATGTTCTCACATCGGAGTCTTGTTAAATGCGTGTAACGCGTCACACACCCTGCATTCATAAGTGCTGAGTTTGCAAGTCGTAGCCGCCTAATCTCTGACGTCTGAGAGCCTAGATTTTTTACGCTGCCATGCAGGGTGCCTTTCGCAGATCATCATATTCAAATGGAGCAACATCCCTCAAGTATACGTCGTGATGGAATCCCAAAATGACAGGTCGTACGCGCTTTCCGTTAACCCATCGAGCATGTTTTCAAGCTCCATATGCCCTACCAACGGGATAAATAATCGGGCCTGATTCGACAAGATATATGATCAAATAGATGGAACGTGTCAAGGCCAAATTTTCGCGATGAACGGTAGAGATATCCGTTTTATGGGCATGGTCCAACGCGAGCTCGCTGGGAAGCGTACTGCTTGTATGGTTACTCGTCTGTGATTGGTCCCCTTGATCATTCGTCTGAGCGATCTTGATCCAGAAGCACAGATGTACACAAATGTGTGCCTGCAGCTTGGTGAACATAAATCAAGTCCCTGCCCCAACGACATGACCTGGGATATCTCGGCACTTGGTGCAGATTCCTGCATGACATGGCATGGCGTGAGAGAGAGGTGTCATGTAGAAAGACCCAATATGCGTGCATTTCACCTTGTATGTGAATGTCGTGCGACCTGACTACCTGCGTTACGTACAACCGCGATGGGAACAGATGCGGAACTCACTTCGCATTCTTATAACAGACCTAGCCGATGATCTATGACTTGTTGTTAGCATTAGGTCTTTTCATTCGCTCGCTCAGTTGTCTGTCAGCCCTTCTCACGGTGCGCTCTCCGTAGGTAATGATAAGTGCCAAAGCTGATCCGCTGTGCAAGACAGATCGATATGTAAATCTCGATACAATCGTAGGAATGCGCAAGCTGACTGCGTTCCAGGGTCGTGAAGACACACACGCAAGACCAGCAAGATTAGTTGCAGTATAGGAAAAGGACGATCGTAGAACAATACGCAAGAACTACAACTACAGTATACAGTTGATTGACCGTGTGAGTGCTGGTGATAAAGATAAGAAGGATAGGATACAGAATGTCCGGAGTAGAGGTTGCGAACGAAGTTATGTACTAATTATATGATTACTATCGTGACGTGTCCATGGATGATGAGCTCTGGAGTCTAGGAGCTGAGAAGTCAAAGGTATGTCTCCACATAACTTAACACGACATAGAATCTGGAACCGAGATGCCAGCGCTTGCATCTAGAGTCGACGCCACTACCCATAGTGGCGTTTCGTAAAGGGAGCGAATCCTTCAAGGATTTGAGCGACGTTGTCGCTGACCGGCGGGAAAGAATGCCCGGTTTGTCTTTTGGCCTGCGTGCGCGCACTACAATAACAACGCCGTCTATCAGAACAAATGGCATTGACAAATTTCAGCGTCACGTACCGACCGCAGCATGTTTGTAACACGCTCAGAAGAAGACGGGACCCGCAGTGGAGCTCGCCACATTACGAATGTTGCCCTGCGAAGTGGAAGAACCCGCGGGACGAGTTGTCTGGGGCTTAGAGGCGGGGGCTGAGCGTACTGAGGGCATGTTGTGTGTGGTGTTTAGGTGAATGGTAGTATTAGATATGCTGGTCGAATAGAGCTCTTATATAGACACTGGCGGTAGTAGGCAGTGGCGGTGACGGATGTGACTCTAGGTGAGTTAGGCGGAAATGCCGAGTGGCAAGGGTGCCTGCGTGTATTGCCTTTATACCCATCCGCCCTGTTGATTCGGCCCTATGTTGAAACAAATAATGATCGTCTGTATGAAAGGGTCTCGATGGGGGGCGGTCCCGGCGTCGCTGCGCCGTTTCCCAAACTCACAGGATTCGGGAAGCTATCGAGTCAACATCCTAGGAAAGGACGAAAGAAGCGATATCGTGCCGTATTGCGATGCAACAGTGATACTGTGTAAGGTGCTGTGCAAGGGGCACGCTTCATCGAGATCTTCTAGTGCGACGGATGGTGAGCAAACTATTCACGTCTCAAAAAGCCACGTGGCCAGCGGTTGATGGTAGTCGGTCTGTTCCGTTCCCGGAATGCTTGCCTTATGATTTCACCTGGAATATGGCCGCATCCTATGGGTGAACCCTGGGATGATACTCCAGGGCGGTCTGTTGTGGCGGCGACTGCCAGGGTTTGGTCCCAAGGCGTATTTCATAAACGTCATGTCCAAGCGGTAAAAGAAGGGCTGGACATACCGCGATCACGATTGTGACGCACCGCTGGACCCAAGACAATGACAGGAAATTGACGTGTAACTCAAAAAGTATACCTCTCGTGCCGCTTGACTTGACACGTATTTCTTCCTTATGGACGGTGATATGCGAGCCAAGCTACATGTATCAAGGCATGCCTCGGCCGAGCTTTGATTGAAGTGATGTGCTTCGGGTAATGCCTACCGCGCCATTGAAACCTCGAGTTCTTGGGTCCTGTTGAGGGGACGGAGTACGTGGACTGTTCTGAGCTGTGCCTTAAACTTCTCGTGTTGGAGGTCTGTGCATAGCTTCGTTGGAAGCTATCAAGTTGCGCCCACAGCGGAACACATGTAACTTACAACTTCGCACTAGCAGTATAGTACAAGGCTCTCCAGCTCCGGAGTCAACGTAATGTTTCCTTCATCTGTTCATGTTGGTCATTGCAGCTATTGCTTTCGCCGGCGCTGTCGAATTTGAAGCTGTGCACGGCGCGACCGTCAATCTACCAGCGGCAGGCAACTTGATGTCCGGTTCCCTATTGTTCAATAGTTGACCTGAGTTCGATTTGACTCCAAAAAGCTCTCCGCCCGTGGCGCGTCAAACAACGTGGCTCCACACCGCTTGTCTAATATCCTCTTCTACGACGAGGAAGCAGAGTTTCCAGTGGCTCTTGTTCTTGATATACCGATCCTACAGTCCACAGTCTGGTGCTTTGCTAGTCACCGTGAATCAAGGGAGATATTTCTTGAATAGTTGCGTGGCAATGGCGTCCCACTCACCTAACCACCCTGTTCCATAAGCATACATGTCGCCGTTGGAAGTGTTCATTGGTCAAAAGATCGTTCATCGAGAGGCTCTATCAGCGCCAGTGACGTTCCTACTGGCGTACTATAGGATAGCTCATTAGCGCAATAAACACAACAGCTTTGCAGACTCTTCAGGATGTCGCAAGATATTGTGTCTATTGTATCGGATACCAGATCATGCGTATTGCTCACCTGAGTCTTCTCGACTGATGAGAGCTCCACCCTCGTTACCGCGACCTTCATCCCAGATACATCACGCGAAAATTCGACCGGACCTCGCGCTCTCAAGAAACCTTAACTTGCGGAAGGCTAGGCGTGTGGGACCAGAAACGATAGCTTATATTCGCTCTGAGATGAACAGGTCGGGTAGTCATAACCTAGATCACAGATTGATGCATCTAATGTTTTGTACGCCAGGAGGATGCTGCGATCGTGGCTGTGCCTTGCAGATGTTAAGTAGGCTCGTCCCCATCCGTTTTGGGTCCACGCGCTTCACTTACCAAAACGGCTGGGCAAACCTAGACTCGCTAGCCAGTCCGGTCGCAAGCCACGTGGCGCTTCCCTTCTAGGCAGGCAAGAGGGCGCGAGCTTGCGAGCGGACTGGGCAAACCGGACGCGCTTTTGTTACCCCTCTTAGACGCGCGTTAAGCGTTTAATTGAGAGTTCATACTTAGCGAAATTGCGCGTTCACCGTGGAGGGGAGAACGGGCTCTACATATAAATTTTACATACACTATGGCGAATATTAGTGATTTCTCTATGTATATACATTAGTAAGTATCGATATCAACATCTTCCGCAGTTTCAAACGAGAAAATGCGCTCAGCAGCGCCATAATTCTCCCGCCAGTCAGCCTCATCCTCCTCCAGTTCAGCCCTGCCGGTCTCCCTCCCACATTCTGACCCTGCGTCTTCATCAGAGGATGTACCCTGATGCCAATCGACATCAGAGTTGCCATCTGGGGCATCCAGATATGCCTCCTCGTCGTCACTAGCAAAGCTAGACTCAGATTCATATTCCCCTGCAATATGGACATCAGATTACTCGATACTCGGCGGAGACGGTTGTATAACGCACCAGGTGATGCAGCAGATATGCCCCCAACATCCTCCGCACTGGTGGGAACTAGTTGGACTGTCTGTGGCACGTCTTGGTTGACCGGTCTGAGAGGGCTGCCGAAGCCTTCTCCCACCAGCGGAGTTACTTGGCGACGGGCGCGGAGACGTTCAAATGTCACATTATAGTCTTGAAGAGGCTTGTTGAGCCCGTGAAGTCCACTGACGAGTACGTCTGGTACAGGTACGCCATCATCAATTGTCCGGCCGGGTTCCACGCAGTACACGCGGTGTGTTCGAAGTGACTTCATCAACTCTTGGATGTCGATAGAGAGATCGGGGGAGTGGTGTTTGCTGCCCTGATGCGAACCGAGATCTCCATTCATCTGAGTAGCCAATGCACGAAGGACGTTGACAGACGGAGAGACCATCTGCAGCCACTCCCACGATGCAGCACTGCCTTGTGCTTGATAGATTGTCTGTATATAGTCAATCAGTGTCGGTAGTGATTCTCAGAGAAGGCGCACCTTTATCCAGAAATTCATGTGTTCCTGTAGAAGGTCCACAGGAATGAAGCCGTTTTCACGCCCGGTGGGATTCACGAGCCAGTTTTTGAGCATGATGGCACTACAATATCATGTAATTAGTCATTGGTGCAGTTGAATGTAAACGACTGACTCACCACAGAGGTTTCGGCCAGACCTGTGTTACGTTATGAATAAGGTGAAGCATCTCATGCGCATACTTCGTGCGTCCAGTTCCTCGATAGAACAATGCCAACGTCTTGAGGACAATGACAATGCGCCCAGAACCTCCACATTTGATGGCATCTGTAAATTCTCGTATCAATAACGCATCTCGAAAGAACAAGAGCGCGTTCTCATAGACAGTGTCTCCTTCTCTATATCGAGCAACTGTAAAAGCCTCGCCAATGTCGATGTCCGCCATCTCTGCTCGCATCTCCCTTGCGCGTGCATCCCGAAGCTCCTGCACCTTTTCCGCATTAGCATATTTGTCGACGATCTCAGCGGCATGAAGCTTGAGCTGAGTAAACGTCACCGTCTTTCCATACTCTGCGATTGACGTTCCAGAAACCAGCTCTAAGCAATGGAATACGCGGGCGTAGAGCGACACAAAGACAAGATCACGACAGGTGCGATATGGTGGCATAGAGGAAAGAAGGATAGGTTTGCGGAACAGGACCGAGTTATGAAAGCACAGTGATCCAGGGTCCCTGGGACCGAGATGCGGGTTGCCCCAATGAGTCTGTAGAGTTCCGAAGACAGCATGAAGCTGTGCATGGAATAGTCCTGGCCCGCATACAACATCCAGATAGGAAAGGCGAGGACTATCGTGTCCGACCCGGTTTCCGGTAACAGAGCGAACACGGGCAATTGAAAGCTGATCGCCGCAGACAATTTTGACCTTGCTATCTGCCTTGGTATTGGCCGAAGTATTGTAGTTGAGCTCCTTGAAGATTGTATCGATGACTTCAGCATTTCCCACAGTAGACGACTCGTCGATATTCATTGCAGGAAGGGGGTACGTCTCGGTCTTGTGTACTGGAATCTGTTGTGACGTAACCGGGGTACATTCCACAAGGTCATCCTTGAAGCGAGTGAAGTCTTGCCCTCCAAAGGCAACGATGATTCGAAGGACAGTGTGGACGAGACTATCATGTAGTTGCCTATTCTCCTCAGCTGTAAGCATGATGTCGGTGACAGAGAGTGGAGGTGCAGATTCGTAAGAGGCAAGAAGGTCCTTAGTCTGCATATCTTCGTCCTTGGCATCATAGAGTGGGAAGACAGTGGCGCACGTGCCGTTTTCCTGTGAGTCGTTGCGGCCAACTACAGCCTCCGCAACTTTGAAGACCATGTTGATATTGTCGTAGACGTGACCAAGGAGATGTGTGCGTGAGAGTTTCTGCAGAGTAGCTCTACATGCCAGACAGATGCGCCAGAGAAGCCCAATGTCTGCGTTGACAGACCGTTGAACGTGAGGGATGTTATTGATGGGTGCATCACTCTCGCTTGATGCGCCACTTCGCGCAGCTTCGTCCTCAACCACCATCTCGCCAGCCTATAAACATATGAATTTGCTATTCTATGGTGTTTAGCTTCGTCAAGAAACTCACTTTGACACTATTTCCTCTTCTATTTAGCACATCTTCTTCCCTTCTGACCTGTCCGCCGAGCCATGATTGGGAACCTTGGTATATTGCATGGAGCGGAACATCCTCGCTTTCCGGCTCACACAGTTCTACACTGACATCGCTATCCGTCTCGGAGTCATCCTGGAATGCTACCTCTGATTTCTCCGGCTCGCTGATGATGGCTTCAGGATCGAACTGTCGGGTACCCACTATTGTCGGATAACTACTGCAGATACCGAGGGTGTTAAGCACTGAGATGACTTGACGTTGGGCACCAGTAGCGTAAAGGTAGAGTCCAACAACGTGCTTTGCATAGCTATTAGCTTGACTTCTTTCGCCTAGCAGATCAAGTACGGACGAGCAAACTCTCTTGTTCGCTTCAAATCAGTATAGCTCATGTTCAAACTTATATGGCGTACCTTGCGCTTTTTCTCTATACTTTGTGCACTGCTGACACGTTTCTGCTTGGCGGTAGTGCTGAAGGCGTGCAGAAGAGTTAAGATAGTAGGACATAGAGTGGTCAGTCGTTCATATAAATTGTCCAGCTTGAAGCCAAGGGCAAAATCCTCGTTTATAGCCATCTTGCGGGACCATAGGAAGCCATTTCGCNTATAAATTGTCCAGCTTGAAGCCAAGGGCAAAATCCTCGTTTATAGCCATCTTGCGGGACCATAGGAAGCCATTTCGCGTGCATCAGGAAAACTCTCCTTTTCTAATTTAGCTATTAATTAGTTCTATATAAGACAATACAACTACTTAAACTAACTTTACTTAATTTCAATTACTTCACAGCTAATCTTCAACTATTTTACCTTATGTTCAGCTAGTTTGTATAATCAATCTAATACTAAACTAATACTAAACTAATACTACTAATACTTAGCTAATATTCAGCATATATAACTAATATTTTACTAATGTATGAGTTAAGGCTTATGCATTACAATGCTAGTATATTGGCACATATAGAGAGTAAGACTAGAGAATGTCTGATTATCGTCTAATATGATTGTTATACAAGTAGACTAGCTTGAGATCTTCACCTCAAGCTGCTGTGCTATTTATACTACCTAGATTAACCCTAGCCTTGATGTTATAGTTCATAAGTCATCAGTTCTACGTTATATACTTTATTGAGTAAGCATATAACATGATCAAGGATCATGATATGAGTCAGCAATGAGTAATCTAATCATGTATCAGTGGATCACGTGATGCTAATGAGTCATATAATCAGTCTAGTCCATAAGTTTGACTTCAGACATTAGAGACTCAGTTTGTCATAGATTTCTGTTATATGTTGCAGTACAATTTGATTCAAACAATAATACACTAATATTTAGTGTCCTCATCTCATTTTTCTTTTTATTTAGATATTTGAAAAATAGAGAAACCGATACAAACTAGGCTACAAGTCATTTTTATATATTAACATATATATATAGATGTAAAGATGTATATGTATATTAACTGATTTTTATACATATCGTCATTATGGTGCAGTGGTTTAGCCTTGGCTGCTTTTGCAAACAGTTGTGCTTGGAGGTGAGAGTTCAATTCCTGTGAGTGGCAAATTCTATAAACATAAAATATACTAATACTAATAAAAGCATGGTTAGAATTTCAATCATTGGTGTCATAAGTAGTGACTCTATACAAATGGATTTGTAGCTGATTGTTTCTTTCGTTTTTGCATGTCTCTGGTTTTGACATGTATTTAATA
>JAAIFI010000582.1:0-10618 GCA_011032875.1 Phlebia tremellosa | reverse complement strand
GAGGATTGCCAGAGTCTTGAGCACTGAAGTCTTGCGCATCAAGATTATCCTGATCAGGAGTGATCAAGATAAGATTAACTGCGTACCTGGTCTGGACTGATTTGCTCATAGTGATCGACGGTTCAGCGCTTTCTTCCTGAGTGGCTCTGACAATTTTGGACGGACTGTTGGGCCACAGAAGATCATCACTGTCTTCAATGATCCTGACTTTGTCGTCGTCTTTGATCTCTCCGTCCTCCAACTTGTCCATCACCTCATCTTGCTCACTGTCTTTGGGGGTCATTGATTCTTCTTCATCTTCTGTCTCACCTTCAGTCTCACTGACAACACTCCGGCTTCTCTTGCGCAACGGCTCGTCGTCATTAGACTCTTCAAGAGGGTTGTTTCCACGCTGGAGGCTCAAGACCATGATACGCTCCAGGGTCCGGGCCTCAGCTTCGACACAAAGAATGGCCTTCACGTGCATGTGCTCAGGCTGGCGGTTGTGCAGGCTTTGTGTCAAGAGGGTCGCGTTTGGCAAGAAGAATTGTGCAATGGTATTGCCCTCCGTGCTGACCTGGTCATCAAGACGGATGGCGCGCCATGCGGAGAGTTGAACGGGTTGATAGGTGAGTCATTCGTCTGGCTTGTCTGAGACTAGGGAAGCCTCGGCGGTGCAAATGTTGCGCTGGTCGAAGGCAGTGAGTTCATTGGTGAGTCTCACTTTAACCTTGGGCATCCAATTACTGATCACATAGGACACGCGGACCAGGACGTTTCGGAAGTGTGTAGCAATGGTAGGACGTGGGAGTGGCTCCATGAAAGCGACGTGTTTCTGGGACTGAGACGGGCAAGGGTGGTACGTTCCAGTCTCTTGTTCCTTTATACTTTCTGATGTCTTTCCTTTTGACTGGTATGCTGCTGGTTCTTCAGCTTGGAGGGCGGCAGAACGGGCTGCGTCGGTGGCGGTTGATGTGTCGTCTGACGTGCTCACCCCAGAGGACCCTGTTTCATCCTGGATGGTGCCAGGTGAGTACGTCGTCTGCTTAACCTTGTTCAAGAGATGCTGAAGTCCTGATTTGACAATAGGCCGTACCTTTGTGTACAGGCCTTCATTTTGTATTATTCTGGTGAGCAAGATGTCTCCTTTTTGTTCACTGGCTGTGCTAACATGTTTCACACGTTCTACAGAAGAGTCGAGGCTCGCCATCGAGCTCAGTTTCTCACGAAGACGGGATACCAAAAGGTTGTGCTTGCTTGGTANTGCTAACATGTTTCACACGTTCTACAGAAGAGTCGAGGCTCGCCATCGAGCTCAGTTTCTCACGAAGACGGGATACCAAAAGGTTGTGCTTGCTTGGTAAGTTTTCATTGATTTCTGGTTGTGTAACTTGACTCTGAGATGTTCCTTGCAGTTCATTGGCTCCTTGCTCAAACTCAGGGGTGTTGCATGGGACTCGTGGTGTTATCAGTGGGGAATATACAGGTATGTTACGCTCTTTTGTCCTTGAGACGATCTGTAGCCCATACTGACATTTATCTCTCATCCCCAAACCTTCTAGGGCACCAATCACTTGCCTAGTTAGGTAGGTGGAGAGCGTTGAAAGGTTCTGTTGCAGGCGATCGTGTTCAGTAAGTGTTTCATTCTGAGTATTTGGCGCAGATACTGATTCCGTTGCTTGTCTGAATGGGTCTGGATAGGTCTTCAACTTGGATTCTTCGGTGCTCCGATGGTGAAGGTTGATCAGGGTGCACGCTGTGGCCATGTCAGGTGAGTCCGGCATTCCTGATAACTTCTGCATTTGTTGCTGACTTACGCACAGATGGTCTTCTATCTGCGCGCCAGCCTCGTTCAAATGGGCTTCGAGGCTCCGAATATGCTCAGCAAGTGTTCTCAAATGCTCGGTGACGACGTCAGATCATTGGCTCCATCATTCCAGTAAGTCCTGATACATTTTCTTTGTCATCCTGACTGCTAACTATTGGCATGAGGTTCCTCCCATTTTGATACTAAGGCTAGAAGGGCCGTAATTTTGGTAAGGTCTTCCTCCCTTTCTTCCTGAGAGGCACGCTTACGTGACAGACACGTATACAGGGTACGTACTTCACACGCATTGACTGACGTCACACTTACATCGTCAGGTGATGAACAGGTAGGTCCGTGGGGATATTGGCACATGTCGGCCCCCCACAACACTCTGTCTTCTTGTAGAATCAGCTGTACATAGTCAATGTATGTACATAGACTTAGGGCTGCTGTATCTATAAATTTATCCAGACTCATGATTGGTGGGTCTGGTTCTGAGTGTATGGAGCTGGCTGGCTCTGACTTTTCTGAGCCTTCGGGATTGTCAGAGTACTCTGAAATTTCGGAGTTTTTGGGGTCTTGGTACTGTTTGGAGAGCTGAGGACTATTGGTGCGGGTGAGTGACTGCATAAAATAATTCAGAGGATCCTTGATGTCTTCGGTTTCTGCCTTCATGATTGGGTTTTTGGTACATGGTGATTCTTTATTGCTAGTAGTTGAGCTTGGTTGGGCAGACTCAAAAACTTCTGTCCAGATTTTTTGAATTTCTGGCTGCTTGTTTTTGGAGTCGATTTCAGATTTCTGTGTAGCTTGAGTAGCAGGTTCATTTTTTGACTGCTGAATAATTGGTGTAACAGCTGATGGTTGTGAGTTCTGGTCTTCATTTTCTGCAGGCTGACTGCAGATGTCTTGCTTGGTGTCTTGCAGATATTGGCTGATATTATTTTCTTCAGGTAAGTCTTCTGGCATTGAGTCTGAATCAAGCTGTGTTCATTTGTATGATTCCGGAATTTCCTCGTCTAAGGCCTTTACAATGGCTGTCATACATTTCTTCTGATCTTGATCTTCTTTGCATAACATTTCCTTGTCATTTGCAGCTGCTTGTACCTCATTGAGATAACGAGGATGCACTGTATTAGACCTTGCATCTTCAGAGTCTGTTTTAACGTTGGCCTTAATATCATCCAGCAGTTGTTGCATAAGTAGTTGATGCTTTTTTGGCTTTTGGTGACGTTGTGGTGAATATGATGGATGCAAGCCAACTGGTGTGACTTGGTGGCTATCAGACTTAGAAAATTCAGCAGTTTTGCTTGGCAGCTCTTGCGAAGTTGAATCAGATTCTGACAGAGAGTCATCAGAATTCTTTTCAGAATATATTGTATTTGGCAACTTGTTGAGGGTAGGTGCAGAATCATCTGGGACTGATGGGTCTGAGGTTGTAGGCGTGCTTGCATTTTCAGGAGCTGGCTGAGCTATTTCTTGTGGAGCGTGTCCAAATATTTTAGTAAAGTACGTGTCATGAGTACCTTTTAAATATTCAGAGATCTCTGGATCCTGGGCCATTGCTGGGTCAGGAGTAACAAGAAGCTCATAGTGAACCCGCATGCTTTGATCCTTAAAAAGCAGAGAAGTTCCATCAATGCACTCATCAATTGATACAAAATTTCTGCGCTGCCATGGTCGTCCAAGTAACAAGTCAAACAGAGCCTTATTGCCAATGAAAATATTTGTGTGGGTCATAACATTTCCGCAGTTAAGGGGAACATTAGGCACAAAACCTGACAAGGTTCCTTCGCCACCATTTGCATCATTCATGGTGATTGTACGGCTGAGATCCATTGGCCTATTGAGTATATTTTTCCAGGTCTTTTTATGCGCAATATTGAGCTGAGATCCAGTGTCAATAATAGCAGTTATGGGTATGCCGTTGCACTCCATGCATAGACGTATGAGTGCTCCTCGAGACTGAGTTAGAAACAAAGCTGCCACAATATTAGAATTGTCTGGCTTCGCATCAGCGAAAGTGCTGGTGGCTTTCTTTGGTCTCATGGCATCCTGCAGATGGTGAGTCATTTCTTTGGAAATCCCAAATACTTCTCCAACTTGCAGAGTAACTGGCATTTTCAAAACCTTATTTAAAACTCCTAGCAGATCAATGCTTGCTTGAATTTCGGACTTGCGAAGAGTACATTTTTCTGCTGCATGTGCATCATCCTTATCAGTTTTATTTCCTGACCTTGGCTGCGCAGATGTCTTAGCCTGTTCGGTAGCAGGCTTGGCTGGCTTTGCTATAGCTGGGTCATCCATAATGACATCACTGTCATTTGCATCAAATGCAGGAGTACAGAAAACGTCAATAGGGTCTGATGGTCAAGACAGCTTGTAAGAGTTAGGCCTAGCAGGTGGAGTAGCTGAACGTTTAGGTGATATTTCCCTTGGTTTGTCTTTATCAGCCATCCTGACAGGCTTTTTGTTTAGGTCCTTGCGCACTGTGCCAATTACACCTTCAGCCTTTTCGCACTGGTTCAAGGAATATTCTTGATGTTTCGTGTGATTGCATATGATTCGAATTCTTCTTTGTCAGAGTCATATACTGAATTGTCCTCAGAGTCATAATAATCCTCAGGCATGTCTGTGGTTACATGATGCACTGTGACATAGTTAGTCTAAGGATTAGCTTGACAAGTGATAGCCTTGACAAGGGTATTTTTGTTGCCTATCCTTGTGATGGGATCACCGTTTTTCATAAGGAACCGCCGGAATGTGGGATCACGAATGATAACTCCTTTTGTAATAAGGTCTGCTAGAACTGAGCAGCAGTTAGTTATGTGCCCCAATTCACCGCAGCCATAGCATTGCAGATCAGTTTGTGGACGAGCATTGCCTTGAGCTATATGTGGCGGAGAATCCCTTACAGTTGACGTATTGTTGGCTGAGTTCGATTGGCTAATGCCAAATGATGACTGCTTCTGCTGCTGAAGACTTTTGAGGATGTCTTTCACAAGAGGATTCTTTTGACATGCCTGCAAGTGTAGTCCTGCATATTCTGAGTCGTTTACAGACATGCGGTTAAGACAGTTAATAAGGTCTTCTACTTCATCAGCTGCAGTATTTTTGTCTTTAGCCTCAGAAGTTGGGGACTTATTTTGCTGAGATGCTTGGTCTTTCGACTTGCGGTGAGACTTGTGATGAGGTGTGTCAGATTTGTCATCAGAATCCTTGGGACTGTGAAAAGAAGTCCTGTGGCTGGAATGCTTAACTTTTGATGACTTGCTGCTTTTCTTGCAAGAGGCCTTGGGCGTGTCAGAGTCTGAGTCTGAATTTTCTGAGGAGTCAGACAATGACATTTTGAGAGCCGAGTTCCTGGTGTTTTGGTAGTCGTAAATCTGGGTAGATTGTAGGCCTCATGGATATGATGCAGGAGGCATTGGTTAATGCGCCTACAATATTCTGTAAATTCTGCCACAGCTCTGTAGACCGGATCACGGGCGGCTTGGAGAGTGTGAACTTTGGAGTTGAATAGAATGTTCTCGTCCCTGATGGCAGTATGAAGGTAGCACAATTTGATGTCACAGCGTACAAGCTCCTCGCATGCACGCACGATGCGGTGTTGAAGCTTTATTGTTTTGTGGACAGCTGGCTGCATCCATCGTTTATCGCAAATGTTGTTGCGCGTATCTTGGCGAAGGTTGAATTCTTTGAGGAACCCATACTGCGCAACCGTTGCCCAGTCTAAAGGTTGACAGAGTAGTGTTAATTTGGCAGCAGCACCGTTGTATGCTATAACCGCCTTTCAGATTGTCTTCCTCCGTTTCTGCAGCGATTTTGCTAGGTGCGTCCTCATCTTGTAGCCTGCGGAAATACGTCAGAGAAATGATAGATGTGATGGGAGATGTGCTCACTGGTTTGGGTGAGATTGAGTTTATGCAATTCGAAGAGTCGCTAAACGACGAGACGTTGAAGCTTCTCCAGCGCCTGACGGTAGCGATGCTCAGTGATGAACCTTTCCGCAGCCTGGTACTTCAGATGCAAAGATATCCATCGCTCTGTGATGCCAAGCTCGACTTCCAAGGCAACGATATCCCTGCACATGCGCTCATGCTTTGCAATAGTGTGCTTATGATTCTTCTCAAGCTTCCAGGTAATTGATACTTGTGCGTTGTATGTAGCTTTATCCGTGTTGCTTGGATTGTAGGCCAGGAACCGGGTGACGACGCGAGAACACTTCTCTGCAACCATCGAGAGATTCTGTAAAAGCTCAACATAGGCAAGTTTGCGTGTTTCGTAGGGTTCTTCCTTGCCAAGATTGCAAAAAACGACACCTGTTCGACATTCCATGCCTCCATGTCAGTGTCCATGAACCTGAGGGACTGTTTCGCGTCCTCAAGAGCGCGGAAATCATGTTCAATGATATTGAGCACTTGTTTGACATTGTTCAGGATGAACGTGCCTAGGGTGAGGTTCTTGTCCTCATCCCACTGCTTGAAGTATGCCTCAATGAATAGACGTCGATGAAAGGCGGATGAGTAACGAGTGATTGAGGCCAGTTAATTGGAAGCACTGAAGAGCCGCTCGAGCATTCCAAGGTCCTCCAATCTGATGCTGCAGATGATGTTAGGATGGTAGTGGAGCTGACAGAGATAGCAATGGGTGTATTCATGAAAAGCGTTGATACAGAACTTGAGCTTCTTGGCAGAGGCGGCGGGGCCGAGGGAACTGGTTGAGACTGTCTTCTTGAACTCACACTCAATGTCGTAGCCGATGAGTGTCCGATCATCGAGATCTGAGATGGCTTTGGATGCTACAGCAAGTGGGTACTTTGCGCTGTAAGAGATTGATCAGAGATTGATTATAGGTTTCAGGTACGACTTACAGTTCCCCACTCCTGATCATGTCTGCTAGCCACAGACAAAACCTGTGTTGACATGCACAAGCAAAGACACCAGACTCGTCAAAAATAGACCACATCTTTTTCTTGTCGTCCGCAGAGGCTGCCTTCCAGTTTGAAACACATGTGACCCGAATCTTCTCAATGAGGGCTTTCTCAACATCATCACCGGCCGATGATGGAGTATCGGCAGACAGGGTATCAACATTAGCATCCGCGCTGTGTCCATCAGTCAGATCACCCCCGCCTTCAGTGATCATGCCTTCGGCTCCAGTTTCATTTTTGTTGTTGTTGTCATCATCATCTTCCTCGCTCTCTGTGATGTCACAGGGCCACTTAGTCTTGACTTGCGGCCCTGACGTCTTTGTCTTGTTTTTGACTTCATCCTTGTAGACGTCAATGAACTCTCAAGATAGGAAATAGTTAGAGTCAAGTATGCATGTATCTGCTGTGATTCTCTGTCTAACGGGAAGCATCCACTTGAGACTATTGTTACCGTCAATGCATAACAGCCAGCTGAATTCGAGTGCAGGCTCATCCTCAAGCTGAAGCTATGGTGTAAGTGTGATGTTGAAGCAAAATGAGAGCAATCACACCTTGTAACAGCATACACAGCATGCGTTCTTCATTCGCCAGTTTGGGGTATCCCATCCTAATGCACTCTTGACGCGCTGATCCACGACGCGCACAATGCGCAGGTAGATTTTGGATGTATCGGCAACTACTTCTTATAAGTGACATCGAAATGGTATCTATATACCAGTAAGCATTTGATTGGGTGAGGAAGATTTTGTACATACTGTGTAGTAGTCGCATAACATCTTTGCGAAGGCTTCCATGCTGAAGGAAGCCTTGCGTTGACAAATGTGATACAACAGATCTAGAGTCTTGATGGCTATGACAATTGTGGGCCTCAACGGAGTCTTGGCAATATAGCCATGCTCCATCAGATCCAACGCTGCTGATGTGCTCCCAGGAGGACAAAATATGGTAAGCTCAGTCTGGAGCGTGTCGAGGTTGAAGACGGTGAGGGTGTACTCTGTAGGGCCATCGACGCACATGAAATCTGGTGAATCAACATGCATAGGATTATCAGGAGGATGAGAGTTTGAATCCGTGGTATGAGACAGAGAATACTTCCATCGGAGGAAGATGTCAGTAAGTGGCTCAATGAAGACGTCTCATGAGGCCATCTTGCAGGCCTTTCTTGTACTCCAAGTCTTCTTGTAGATACTCCAACGACCTTGCCATCCAAGAAATGTCAATTTGGATTGATCTGTAACAGTAGAGATACAGTACCACATACCTTTGACGTGCAAAGTTCTCTAGGTTGTGCACGAAAGCTTGATCATCTACATCTGCTCAAAGTTCTGACGGACCTTCAGTGTCATCATCTATCCCATGATCAATGTCGACGTCCATCGAAGTCATGTTATTTCCATCTACAGAAACAGCTTCGGACATTGGTGGATTAGTTTCGAGGACTTGGTAATTCTCGCAGCTTGTCCCTAAAGGTTAGATGTAAGTCCTTGTACTACACTTGGCTTTGAGTTATAAACGTACCTGCTAATTGTGCTTGGATCCTCCATTCCGTTTCTTCAATATCTTTACGCTGAGCCTTACTTCCTAGTTTTGATGTAATGGGAATGTAGACACCTCGTGCTTCTTGAAGGTCAGTGGCTCATGGCAGTACGGCTAAAGTACGCTTTTGAATGCAGCTGGATGCTGAACTTCGGTATGTCTTCTTGGGCATGCTGTACGATGCTAGCAAACTTCATATTAGAGTAGATCAGTTATAAATATACATATATCAACAAACCAAAAGTGCTAGAATTGACGGAATGTTGAGGGGACTCGAGACAATAGATGGATGATGGACATGCGTTATGCGCAAGGCTCGCTGATCATTGCGCGCTTCAAGCCTTCCACTTGAACCATCACCATCGGTCTTCACAGGATACCACCTCATGGGCCCTTCACCCTCCGCCAACAAACTGCTGACTGCTACGGATTGAGCGACGTACATTCAGTTAGGTGCGGGAGTGCTTTCTGGAGTTTACGAGATGAGGAAGCAGTAAGTGGTCATCAATTCAGACGGTTACACTAACTCAGTACGGTGTAGATTGCCCATCACTCCCCAGGGACCTCAATGCAATTTTCTCCCGCTGTGGATCATGGCAACAAGCCCTCAGCAAGCTCAGGAGTATGAGGAGCTCATCCCATACTTCGAGCTCTTAATCGGAGTGCCCCATGGGAACATTGTCGCCACTCTTGAAACGATGCAGACCAGATCTCCCTGCCTTAACACTATCTTGATCTCAGAGCGTAGTATTTACGCCCTGCTTTTCGGAACAAACAAGCATCAGGAATACTATCATAGCTGGTATGTGTTTTCCTTTGAATTGTGGGCTTATTCTCATTCAGTTGTTAGGGCCGACATTCTCCTGTTCACTGACAAAGAGCCAATTCAAGAAGGAGCAATGCCTACTCAACACTTTCAAGTATACCATCAAGAGTGGCAAGAACAAGCCGAAGAGGGGCCAGCCTAGCCATGAGCTCAAGGAGATCAGAAAGGCCCTGGCTGATCTGTACAGCAACTCTCCCGACTCCTCTGAAGACATGCCGCAGCCAGAAGAGCAGCGTACGCCGCTTGCGAGACCCAGAGAGAACATCCCCTCGTCTATGCCACGCTCCTCTTGTCGCATCATACATCGTACAGAGTTTGTAACCGACGTCTTTGACAGTGATGTTCCCCCTTCGACACCGTCTGCACGCAACAGGGCTGCTGGCCAGTCCTCGTCGACTCTCATAACGCAGCCGAAGATGCTGCAGCGCACTAAGAACAATAGCGGTGGCAAGAGCAAGGGAAAAGCAAAGGACAGCAACAAGGGTGCCAAAACTAGACACACCTGGGACGAAGATCCCTCCAAGCAGTGTGAGCACGCCATCGTCAGTACGACTTCTCAGGATGCACAACCTGTGCAGCCTTCTCACCGTGCGCGAGTGGAGTTGCTGCCACCGACACCCTCCATACCGGTACATTTTTGATCATAGTTTCGAACAATTGCTGACCCTCCCCCCGTGCAGCCTACCCTACTGGCACTAGTTGTGTCCAAATCACTGTACCTGACTCTCAAGAACATCGGCAAAGGTCCTGGACCGTCAGGGAGTTCAACGGCAGTGCCTGCAGGCAAACCGGCTGAGTCGAAGGGGAAAGAAAAGGGTCGTGGTGAGTAACTGGTTGATTCTTCCCTCTCAGTGCACTAATCACTTAAACTCCTCTAGCACGTAACACATGGTCTGCCTTCTTCCGAGACAAGACCGGAAAAATCCTCGCACGAATTCTGTGAGACCCAGAAGAGATGCGCATCTTGCAGATATCTGTACAGTCCCTGGGTGATATCGTCGACGAGGTCATTGACACCTTTGAGTTCGAAAGTGCACTCATCACACTCCTCTACGACAACTACCTTCTGTCAGACTGCACCGAGGAGTTTGTTAACGCAGTTTCCAAATGGATCCCGTACAACGAGGCAGTCTTTTGGTACCGATACATTCGCATCCCCCATGATCACCGCCAGCGTATCTGTAGCGTACCTTGAGTCGAGATGTAGGTCTTGTTTCTTGTATTTGGTACATACAACGCACACATGTATTCAAATTGCTGTATCATGACTGGAAATTTATTTTGCGCGCTAAGTACAATTGCAGTGACAATAAATAATGGAACTGATAAGATGAGAAAAAGCACATGATGGGAATGTTTAGGCTACAGGCTAACCAATCACCAAACATGGGTCTTTCTCGTCACCTTTTGCCCTCCCGTCATCAGGCGTCCTGATAGCCCTTTTACAAAACAGCCCCAGAGGTCTTGGGGCGCCGTTTTATAAAAAGGCCCAAGAGCTTAGGGGGTCACATTGTAATATAGCTCCAGGGCTGTCAGC
>JAAIFI010000581.1:0-10705 GCA_011032875.1 Phlebia tremellosa | reverse complement strand
GAGTATTCTAATACAACTGAGGGGTTTTTTCCAGATGAATGCGTCATCAACCGAACAAGGACAGACCCATTAGCACAGAGGTGTTGCGCCAAGCTCTTGCCAATGCCAGAGGCGGCACCTGGTATCGGATCAGTACTCGATAATCGAAGATTATGTAGTTTAGAGTATCCTGCAACTTACCAGTAACTAGAGCCGCGCGGTTGCGATACATTTCACCTATCAAGTTGAGCGCAAGAGCGGTTCGAGAGGAATACTTATAGCGTGCAGGACTCGGACATCTCGGGTCTGGTATTGGACAATGGCGGGGCGCGTGTGATAACAGCACTAACCGGCGGACCGGTCAACGACGAAATAGCATCTCATTTACTACGTAGAGTGAGAGTTGCAAAGGCGTGCAAGACGACTGTTGCACGGAGAACTGAACTTGGTATTCGACACGCTCAAAGGCAGGATAAACTTCAAGCTGCGGGAAATCTAGATCTTACATAGGCTAATGGGCGCTACGGAGTCCTATAATGTACATATCCCAAAGCTTTCAAGCCTTCAAAGAAGAAACATTTACAGACCGAGAGGGTCAAAAGGCACCACCAGACAGATTCAACTGACGGCTTTTATTCATCTTGAGCCCACCATGATTCTGGACTAAAGTGTGGGTTGACACCACAACGACCGCTTGATTTAAGGGTCGCCGTAGGGATTTCGTCAGGACGATTATTGAATTAAAGCCACATACCAATTTGACGCGTATTCATCTCTCTCTCCGGTGCCGTGGTAGCGTACCAACTTGTCCAACGATGCGTCAATCCTTCGAAGCAAGGTCGTTAACGATCTCGACAGGCTGACAAAATGAGCCACCGTCTGAACCTAACCAGACCGCTGGGCGAACGGGTCCCAGACGTGTGACCACGGGTATAAGACACACCGAGGGGAGGATGTTCGGCCGAGGGAGGTCTGCTATGATGCACGTCAGGTAAGATCGATAAGTGCGGAACACTGTACCGACCTCAAAAATACTGGAATCTGCATACACCGACTGACGTCGGAGACATGTGAGCAATGCGCGTCCATGAGTCGGTCAAGCCGCTCCGCTGGCTAAGACCTGATTGCGGCGGCGAGATCATCGAGCCTGAGATGACCTACAACGTGTTCCGTCGAAGTCGAGCTAATGACGCAGAAGCGCGGTTTCCCCACACTTCTTCGTCTCCAATGCGGTCCTCGAGTACTCACACCCCTCGGGTGCGGATGCAATAGGGAGAATCCTAGATGGTTGTCCGTCTTTGGAGACTTGTCCAACACGGTACAGTGGTTTGCCACTGGGCACCTGCGGCAGGTTCTCAGAAAGTATGGGATGATCTATGAGGCGGGACTACACACCTTCTCGACGCATCTCCATTTCGACATGTACTGATGTGCTCGTGTTGATATTCGGGGCATGCAAAGAACTATGGTCGAGTGCAAAATGGCTCCAACCTCAGTTTATGAAAATACCGAACTTGCAAATAGCAGACTTCATGGTTGATCCACAGTGGTCCGAGGCTCCGAATACTGACATCGCATCAGCTTGGCCCAGCGCGTTCATGACTAGGCATCGAGAGATGTTGGATATGAGTGGGCCCACATCACCTATGTCACCGCATGGCACCTGTCGACATCGTCCGGCGACGGATCCTGAGCTGGTCGACATGTGGTGTTCACAGTTCGCGAACATGCCACATGGGGTATGAACAAAGCTAATCCGAGCGAGCTACAGATGCCGTCCACAGGTTCCATCAGTATCACGAGAGAAGATGAGACTCTTGTACTTCCTCACCGACATTAGCCCTGGGCCAATGATGGTAGATATTGCAGTCGTCAGGATAATATCGTCGGCATATGGCAGGATGTGTAGTGATGCGGCTAGGAAAACACGGCGAGCGAGCCGTAGAGGAAAAGCCGGCGAAATCACCGACGATATGAGAAGAGCACCACTATTTCCTTTCGAATCCGGGAGTATTGGAAGTGGAGCGACTAGGTCTGAGGACAAACAGCGGAGGTTTGGCGCAGAGATGTGACCTGCGCAGCATTCGTACACATGCATCTCAACTCTGGAAAGACGCCGGAAGAAAGCGCCTTCGGAAGCTTTAGAGTAGATGATGCTCTTTGCGGCATTGCGCTTGAGGAACGATGAGCGTAATGTAGGGCGGGCTCGGTCGGGATGGTACCAGGCAGCCCTGCGGGCGGATCTCTACTACTGGACATGTCGGCGCAAAAGCGCAGATCAATGCCGTTCATCGGGACCTACAAACTCTGTCATTGCTCTTCACAACACGTTAGAGGCATTATGACCAAGGACAACGTACATCTTAGGACACCCAGAACTTGATATGCATCGCCGGGTTTCTAAGAGGATCTCCTGAGACTCCACACGATGTTGCTCCATCCCCTCCAGCTGCGGTAAGAGATGCGAGTAACAATTGCGTACAAAGGTGAGGAGATGAATCAACCAGAATCACAGCGGATATGGGGACGTTGCGAAGGTGCATCCAGTAGGGATGTTTGGTGATCTGCATTTTATACGAATCAGTGACTATGAGCACACAACACGCTCCGCTCACCTGATGCAAGGATATTTGCAAGGCGGGCAAGTGACCACTGCGCAGATGAATAGAGAATTCATCTATACCCGTGAAATTACCGTTGCTCCAAACACTCCACCAACATAGTTCAATTCACATACTAAGAGAACAATGTTGGCTATATTGCTGATTTTTCGCGTCATGAGGTGAACTCTACTAACACAACGATGGAGTATCTGCGTACTGTAGGGCCATCACAAAGGCGGGATTGCGTGCGCCCCTTGCTGCATCGGCCTTCACGGCGATAGTTCGCACTTCTTGGACGTCATCTGCAGACAACTTAACCTTCAAAGTGCCGATATTTTACAGGAGATACTACGCGAATCCGTGAGTTCCTCGTGATATGAAGAGGTTGTAATACAAGCCAACCTTGACTTTGCTGGTGCCAGGGATAGGAATGCCATTCTCGCCTTGAACCAGAAGTCATGCTAGAGCCACCTGGCCTGCAGTAGCATTGTGTCGCTTCGCAATCTTCTCAAGACCATCGTTCAGTTTCGTATGCGGCATCGAGCGACTTTTCTTTATTACTGTGAGAACTTGAGCGCGCGATATCCGGTCGTGTGTCAGTGCGTACCTTAAGTCGCTCTTCGTCTGGAAGAATGGATCCAGAGCGTGCAGACGAACCCATGGTACCCCAGCCAATCGCACTGACTGCAACACCTCCGGTCCATCTAGTGGGCAGAGCCATCTGTGTATGATATAACGAGTTAGGACACGATGTCGGTAGTCTATACTTGTCGTTCATATACTTGTCCGTGACGCCTATAGCACGCTCATACCGGCACACACAGACGGAGTTCAGTCTCTTGAGAGTGTGCCAGACATCTCCGCGATATCGAGACGGCGCCTGTGTAGAGCCTTGCTAAAAATGCACCGATCACCGCGATGCAGTTCGTAGATTCAGCGTATCCTGAACCATCTTGTAAGCTCACGAAAACGAGTCGGAAATGTCCATGGTATGATAGCGAAAGTAAAGCTGAGTAAAGGCAAAGCGAACTCCGGAGGCGGCCTCGAGGTAGCTGCTTACATATCGGATACGGCCTCGAGGTATCCAAAGACATCCTCGAGGCACATCGCACAGTTGTTGCATGTGTGATTAAAACGCGAGCTCTTGAACACTGTGAGGAGATGACAAGAGGGATTTTTCTGAAGCAACATCACGTCCATGATCCGATCGCGATGTTACGTCGGGCGCCAACGTGAAGATAAGATTACAACTGTGATCTTTCTCTGCCATCGGAACTTGGACGCTCTTAGCTCCTCCTACTTAGTTCTTGCTGTCTACTAGGTATGAAAACCGCTATGCGTTCTGCATCTTCAACTTAGGGTCCGATTAACTGTATGGCTTTTACGATCGAGGAACTCAACGCTTCAGTCTACTACTAGTCAGTGGCCTTGGTAATCCCCACAAGTTGCTAATGCGGCCTCCGACGACCATCAATCTAATCAGTCATGCTATAGTGAACACTGCGGCTGGCGGTGAGGAAGGATAGCGCTTCGAGTACAGCTTTGCAGATCCTCACTGGAAATGTCGGTGCATCAACTTCAGGACTCCACCATAGCAACTATAAGAACGTACTGAGACCATGTACGGCATGCTTTCTCGTCAACAGACCCTTCAACAAGTAGTCCGTAGTGTGCTTCCCGCAAATTGCGTCCGGTGAGTGTCACACCTCATTCCATTATCGCTCATTTTGATCTCAACCATACCATAGTTGTACACCCGCTGCGCCATGCACATGTCTTGAGATGATGTCGGACAATGTGGAGTTTGCTGATGCTATGCATAGATTTGAGGTCAGTACTCATCATACCTCATGTGGTTCTTATCCAAATTCTTGCGCCCTAGGACCTTCAGGATGTTGGTGTCACTCAATAACTCGGTGCATCGAAGCCGTACGCTATGCATGAATCAGGCGTGTTCGTATTCAGGATGGTTACTCTGATATTCCCTTCACGATGTGGGGTTCCAAATTCCTTGATCTGAAGCGTTATAGCACATGCTGGCCGATAAGACGAAGACCGCGAAAGTGCTTGAAAGTGCTGCAAAAGGACTTGATTCTTCTCTTTAATCTGCTTCTGTTCAGTGGCGCACCGCCTTGGCAAGAGAGGACATCAAATTAAGAACTGTAAGAGGTTGACCACGAAGCCTTGTGACTACAACCATGATGTTAATTTAACAGCACATCTTGCTGTATGCGAAGCCAAGATCTCCAAGCGCGATAGTAGTACATTCGAAATGAAGGCAGCCTACATTATGGGAATTGTTGTGAAGCATACCGGTACGTACGCACACCATGATCAACGAGATGTCTGGATAAACGGATTAAGCAGGCGATGCGCCCATGTCCATCCTTGGAAAGGATGTTTGCTAGTCAAGGTTTTAGCGCGTCGCGGCACACGTTGTTCATCAGGCTCCTTTCATACTGGCTCATTGAATGTAACGTGCCTGAACTAATTGTCCTTGCAGGCAACACTCGCAAGATGATGTTAAGACCGCGTCAGCTCCTTTTCGTTTCATGTTTTTCTCCGCTGATTCTACACCTTTCACTCTGACCAGCGTCGACAGCTGCTAAGGTCTCGTCGAGGGGGCACAGTGTTGTCGTTATCATCGAGCCGACGAACGGAGACAAGACGTCGAAGCATTCAAGGATCTATATTTCCCCCGAACCTGACGGCAACGGCTCGTGTCGCACGATAGTATTCATCCGTCATAACTAGAGACCATTTTGCCTTCCCGGCGGACACCCTTCGCTCCCTGTAAAACGGAGGCACACTCTAGAGTTTACGAATCCTTATTGACGATGCTGTCCGACGTAGCAGAGGAAAGGACAATCACATCTGCTCGTTCGGGCTCCGGCTCAAGGGAGTCTCTGGGCATCGATGATTCAAAGAAGGAAAGGCAAGAACTAGACGTAGAAGCTGCTAAATTCGGCAAGGGCGAAGATGACGACGAGCCAGAAGCAAAGCAAGCGTTGAAACAAGATGAATTCCCAGAGGGTGGGCTTCAAGGATGGGCTACAGTTGTAGGAGCGTAAGCGTAGTCCCATTTCTGCGTTTGACATGGTATCCAACATTGATTTATCGCAGATTTTGTATCCAGTTTTGTGGATTTGGTTACACAACATCGTTCGGCGTTTATCAGGGTAAGTGTCAAACTCGCTGTACTACTGTTTTACTAGCAATATACTAAGGCAAGACGAGGACAGACTTCTACGTGCGAGAATATATCTTGAACGAATCTGCTTCCACAATCTCGTCAGTTGTCAGTGCCTGTTCAACACCTTATAGTGTGATTAATAGTCCTCTCCAACAGATGGATAGGGAGCGTTAACGCGTTTCTTGTCATTGGTTGTGGCCTCTTCGCTGGTCAACTATATGACCATGGACACTTGTGAGCATCCTCAAGGATCGTAGCTGTGTTCCGTCCTAACCGATGATCCTTCTCAGTAAACTCGCTGTATATGGAGGCTCCTTCCTTCTCTCACTAGGGCTCTTCATGCTCTCCCTCGCACAGCCGAATCAATTCTACCAAGTCTTCCTCAGCCAAGGTGTCTGTGCTGGTATCGGTGCGGGAATGCTCTATGTTCCCTCGTATGCCGTCGTCGGGCATTACTTCCTGAAGCGTCGTACCCTTGTGATGTCTATTGTCGCTTCAGGGTCGTCCCTCGGCGCTGTTGTACACCCAATACTGCTCAACAATACGTTCGACAAACTTGGGTTCGGAAACGCTGTGCGTGCGAGTGCAGGGCTTGTGACGGGCATGCTCCTGATCGCCTGCTTGTTGATGCGGACACGTTTACCGCCACCTGAGAAGACGACAGCACTTATACCCGCCATCAAGAAGTTCTCCAAGGATAAGGCATACATTTGCGCCTCACTTGGGTAAGTACACTGCTTCGCCTTTGCTTCTGAACCTGACTGGCTTCATGTGTTGGCAGGCTGACAGTCTTCACAATCGGCTTCTACTTTCCTCTATATTATCTCCAGCTTGATGCAGAATCGCATAACCTGGATGGAACTTTCTCATTCTACTCAGTTGAGTTGTCTGCATACCCCGCCTGTTGTTCTAACAATTGACGCATCATACAGCTCGTTATTCTGAATTTCGGAAGTTTAATCGGACGAGTCGCCTCTGGCTTTGCCGCGCAAGCATTTGGCGTAGCTAATATGGTCACAATCTCCACAGCATGCTGCTCAGCTATCATTCTGGGGATGATTGGCATCAAGACAGTTGCAAGCGTCGTTCTTGTGGGACTATTCTTCGGTTTCTTCATGGGTGCTTGTGAGACACTTTACTTCACCACCACGGTCCACATGCTGACATTCGCTCTTCAGACATTGCGTTGAATGCCCCGCTCATCACGGTCCTTACAGATGATTTCTCGGAAATAGGGTAGGCCTGAACGACTTGCATCACGGATTTAGCGGGACTTTCACACCATTATGCGAAACAGAGCTCGAATGGGCGTGGCATTTACAATATTAGGTATGCTCATCCTAGCTCGTATTGACATTAAGATGGCTGACAGCATACTCTGGTTGAATAGCGGTCGGTGGTCTCGTTGGTAAGCATCGATAAAGAGCTTTCAAACAGGCTGCTAAGCGTTCGTCATGATCCAGGTTCACCTATCAGCGGTGCATTGCTCGGCAGCGGGTCTTACAACTGGTGGAAACCGGCGTTGTTCAGTGGAGTACGTCTTGTTCTGGGTTGCATCAATGCATGTTTTTTGACTCAAGCTTTTTCGCAGATCATGTCTTTCGGGGGCGTCGCATTCTTTTTGGTTATGACTATCATCCTACGCAAGCGTCAGGCTCAACACCGCCAGCGGTAGTCATGTTTGCCATGCAAAGCACTTCCGTGAACGTCGGACTCGACAAGGCGCAGACACCGATATTAGTCGATGATGTACGCTGCATAAACCGCTCATTCAACTCTGTCTAGCTGTCCATATCCTGTGAACAGCGTCGTCCAATGGGTGTACCCAATGCCGACTCCGATTCAGCACTTTAGAGATCCTAGATACCTCACCCGCAGCGTTGTATGTATCATACTAGTAAATACGCATGATGTTTTGATGAGCCGTAAGGCCACTAGAGCTACTCATCATACGCGGGTTCTATTTCTGTTAGTTCGTGATCATGCATGTTCTAGCTGCCGCGTTACGGGCGCTTACCAGGGCTGTTTGTGGCATTGTAGAACCACCACCTACCGGTCCACCGTACTAGTGTCATCGCATGTTCTACATAGTTATGACGCGTTCATCCGACCTTCGTTGCCTCATAACGCCAGGATCTCAAGTCTGGGACTCGGAATCGTGACATCTATGTCCGCCATGAGCCCATGACTCATGCGATAGTGTGGCAGCTGCTCCTGCGCGATGTTTTTGTACGTAGTGCGAGGATAACAGTCAATCTAGACTAACATTGGCTACACAGGTACATACTGATTTGAGTTGTTCACTCGGGCATCCGGACTACAGTAACTTGAGCAACGTCTGGCTCGGCTAGGTCCCTGAGGGAATCCGAACGTCGAGGTCATCAAGGATTGTCTCCTATGCACTGCAGGAACTTTGCTTCACACAGCACAGGACTCACCCCATCAATTATATCCTACGTGTGACCGAACAGGATCTAAATGCATCATCTGTGATATGGGCGGTATCAGAGCGCGGCTAGCAACGCATAGCATCTTGCGCTGTGTCTCGGTTGGAATACAGGGTGAGCGATCAATCTATCAACTTCGTTTCCTTCCCTCCACACAGATTCCGCGCCCTTGACGATGGTGCTGACAGTACGGGGATCGCATCACCGCTGGTCATTATATATATAGCTTTGACTCGGAAAAGACGCACACTTTGAACAGCAGAGCGACACTTTTACGCCAACAAGATGTCCACGCCATATCCCCCAGAGAAGACTCGGTACAGATTAGCGTATCAGCCAGACGAACAAGAAGTATCCGAGGGCTCAGTCTCTACGACTGCTACTTCAACAGCCAGGGCATGGAACGAAGCAGATAATAATCCTGCACCAGATGACGCCCCTCCGCCTACATACGACGAGTCGATAGCTATCTATGCTAATTCAAACATAGCTCCTCCTCGTAGGACAGTCGCCGATGACAAGAAAGCAGACATTTCGGACGACATGCAGTTGACTGGCGGCCCGCCTTCAAGAGCTGATTCATGTTCCAAATCATCAGTACTCATGTACGCTCCGCCTAACTCTCAACCCCCCGAAACGGTCGGCCGCCGTGGTACCATCCCCCCATTCCCATCAGCCTTTCCCGTTCCTGTTATTCCAGTTGCGAACGCCCCCAATGCACAACCGCAGGGGCATATGTACTCGGCGGCCTCCACCGCCCCTGCCGCCTATGCTCCAGGACCGGCTTATACGATGGCAGCACCTGCGGCTGCACCTGTCCACCCCAGTTCATACGCGCCTTCGACATCCGGCCCATCCCCCATGTGCCCGCGGCAACGCCAGCTCACATCGTCTTCGCAGGGCTCTGCACACGGAGCCCCAGAGGCATCCGCGCGGAGTTTGACCCCTGCCCAAATCCTCACACCGCCTCCGCCGTCCTTCAGTCGTCAGCCTTCTCAAGGCGTGCCGTACTCGCCATTTTCACCCTGTGCTCTGCTGAGTCTGAGCACGGATCTGGAAGACGGGTTCCCGATGATCCCACCGCCCACAGCAGCGCAGCCGCATCCGTTCGTGACGCACGATGTGAATGAAAACGACTGGGCGCACTTCTTGGGACATGTGAAAGCAGCATGCTCGCTTTCTTCGAGGGACAAGACCTTGGCGAAGGTAGCCCCAAACATCAAGTATGTCGGGTTTATGGGTGCGCATTTCTGCTATGGACGTAGGAGGACTACATGTTTACGGTGATGCAGGTTACCTCGTTTCGAAGGGTATTGAATCGCATGTGAAGAAGGCGAAGACAGGCCCGGTGGGGGAAATTGTAGATCATTGGAATCACGTATGCAAATCCTCCTCTTCTATGTAAGTGACACTAATTTATCGCGATCTCATAGAACTTTTTCCATCCCCGTCAAATGGAAGTTACCCTAGCGCAGGGACGAGTCCGACACAGCGGCTTTGGAGACAGCCCGCCACCGGACATGGCCAGTGACACCTACGGGCAGGGGAACAATTATTCGAGTGGGAGTCTTAACAGAGTAGCATCGTCTCTCGGGTCGATCTCGGATGAAGACGAAGATTCTGACCCGGAACAGGACGGCTTCGGTGAACATAGCTCTAGGGATGCCGCCAGGCGCGCATCGAAACGGGAAAGGAAAGCAAGCAGACGGCAGGCTAAGGCTGAAAGGCGCCAGCGCCGCGAGGAGGGCCCAAGGCATTGTAGCAAGTCCGGACGTCCTTTCAACGAGATCCTATGGAGGCTGGTTGTATCCTTCAAGCAACCTATCTTGTGATTGTCATGTCTTTGTTCGAGAGCTTTTTGGACGTTCATGTAACTCTCTGCATAAAGAACCGTACCGGTAACGCTATCATGCTCCATATACCCACCGCTTTCTTTACACCACACGAGCTTGACCCGTATTATTATCATGACCAGATCCATCATATGTACTTTGCATGCTCTGGAAATAACAGTTTGAAGTACGGCTGTTCAGCAGCAAATATTTCCGCTTTTTTCGGGGTAGATTATANCCAGACGCCCGTTTGCTCCTGTTAGTTACCGTGACTGCCTCTGTTCAGACGCCCGTACCTTCCGGCTGAGTGTCGACTAACCTACGGCGCTCTGGATGAAGTCTCATGTAATCTACTGACGCTAAATATTATCATCTGCATTCTTTCTTCCCTGATCTACCTATGTAACCTAACATGATGCCTACGATTTTTACGCTCAATGATAATCACAATTTGCTGCATTCAACACTTCAAATTGGAACCAGAGCACTCGCTGCCCTGGTTCACATTTTCCACGTGACTGCAGCCGTTCAGACGCCCTGGTGCTTCTTTTGTTTATTTTTATTTGTTGCACGGTCATCCGCCTGCAGGTGGCAATATGCTCTCGTTGGCAGTTGGGTTTTGTCTATACACTTTCTCATACCTCTCGTACG
>JAAIFI010000580.1:0-10730 GCA_011032875.1 Phlebia tremellosa | reverse complement strand
CAGTCATACTCACTCGTGTGATCATAAGTCTTTACACTTTTTTGAGTAGCTACTCAAGTCGTAAAACGATAGCTACCACCAAAAACCGCGTTCTCGAAACCATTCGAAACGACGTCAGATTCTTTCGAGAACCCACAGATCAATCTACAAATTGTATCTACAATGTCGAAGCCCGACAAGAGCAAGCTTCCTATCAGAAGGACTGGGCCGGTGACGCGCTCCGCAACCGGAGTGCGAGCAACAGCCCAGGAGGCTAGCGACGCAATCAATCGGGTCGTCACGACCCAATTGAGTGAGGCGTCGAGCCAACCAAATACTGCAGGTATACCACCTGACAGTGATTCGGCAACGGAACCGTTGTCGAGCATTCAAAATAGCTCGAGCACGACGAGCGATAACCCCGCAGCGGCAGTAAAAAAGGAACTGCGGGAAGATGCGTCAGTATCTGATGCGAGCGGTGTAGCCGCTGACAAAGGAAGGCAGTTCCCACAGTCTAAACTCCCCCGACCCACCTCAGTGTCACCTCCCTCGCGCACCCTAAGTGAGAGCACGAGCAGGACTCATGCGGCTCACAGAGGGACCCCTCCTGGGTTAGGAGGCATACCGGAGGAGCCCAGACGTGCGTTGAGTGACATCGACGACATGTATGCTGAGGCGGGAGGAACACCAGCGACTACTGGTGGGCGGACAAAAAGAGTGGAACCCCCGCGGGTTGACCGTGAACGTCCCCCTCACCAGAACTCACCTGGACTACAGCCAGGCAGCCTTCGTAGCCAACGAGATGCGGTCACGCGCACTCCAACGGCATCCGAGCCTCCCCGTAGACGGGTTGAGGAGGGTAGACGACCTCTGATGCCCATCGCCGACATTGACACGGTTGAGCCAGCAAATCGGCCTCTTCCAGACTCCCAAGACGACGGCAACTCCTCAAGCAGTGACGAAGATACTAGTCGGCCGACGCGTAACTCATCAAGCACCGAGAGTGCAGGAGATGAGGAACCATTGGACGATTTGATGCAAACGGCTTACCGTGAGCTGTATGGAGTGGCTGAGGAATCAGAGCAGCGATTTGCGCAATGGCAGGAAACCATGAGCATGCAGCGCAGGGCAACCATGACCAGGTTGGAGAAGCTAGAGTTGACGTTGGGGAACCTTGCAGACCGTGCGTCACGACGAGAACAACGCTCATCTCATCGCGACCGAGCACGCTCGGTCAGTGGCGTACTGCAGCAGAGAAATCGGACTGGCACCTCAAACGGACGTGATGAGGTGCCTGTACCTCGCCCGATTCATTCGGCGGCCCGAGAGACAAGTACTACCGACCCAGTGAATCAGAGGATACCTGATGCAGGCCAGAGAAGGCCGATGGCCAAGACGCAGGCTGAACGACTGCATGCTGCTGGCCTCAACGGACCTCGAGCAACCGCTGTGGCTGCCCCAGGTGGACCTGGGGACAGTGACAGCGATACCTCGTCTGATAACGAGAAGGGTCGAGGAAACGACCCTGGTCCCCCATCACCCCCGCCGCGCCGTCGCCCTGCCAGACCCCCCTCACCAGAGGATGTGTTGAGGCGTCCGGCAAGTGGAGTGAACCCGAGGTTTCTCAGGGAACAACACCTACCGAGCGCATCGCAAGGTATAGGGCTAACGCGGACCTTGACGCAGAGAGACGCGGCAGTAGCGTACGCTGAATCGGCATATCAATGGATTAGCGACTGTATAGATGAGGCCGTAGGCCGATCTCTAGAAATACTACCTCAGATCAAAAGCGTGAAAGTGAGCCAGCCCAAGTCTTACTTGGGGCAGGATGACACCGACGAGTTCGAAGAGTGGTTACTCACCGTACTCCGGTGGCTAAGGGTAACAAGAATCACGGGACCTGAGCTCGATGTCGAGCGAGTACAGTTACTGGGTCTCATACTGTCGGGCGCAGCACTGGATTGGTACAATCAGGAAGTGGCTTCGCCGTACAGACAGATAAGGCATTGGAGATTCGAAGATGCAGTCTGTGCATTGTACCGAAGATTCATTCACCAAGCCACCGCTCAGACTGCAACCGAGAAATTCGAAGCAGTACGGTTTGATAATAAAACTGGAACAGCAGCCTATTTCGGCGAGCTTCGCAAGTTCGCAACCCGAATGGTGGCACACCCTGATCCCTATACGTTTAGAAGACGGTTTCTAAATGGGCTACCCCGGAGTATAGTGATGGAATTGACCCGTGGCCGAGGGCTATCAGCTGAAAACTCGTCAATTGATGAGTTGCTGCACGAAGCAATTGCCATCGAGAATGCGATCCAGTATCTGGAAGCGTATGATCGAGTATCGCGCACTAATACTACCAGGACGGTGACGACAGGTACCTCACTATCAGCATCATCAGGGACAACGGGAGCTCCAGGCGGCCAACGGCGGATGACGCCGCGGTTGCGAATGCGCACTGGTGGACGTCCAGGCACAGTTTCATCTATGACGGGCCCACCAACACGTACCAATCCCTCCACAGCCTACCGAAGCCAAGCGGGACCCAGCATCCAGAGTAGCGGACGACCAGCGCCCAACGGGCGATTGCCCTCCGCCAGTCGCGGGCCCAATCTTGACAAGGGCAAGCAAATAGACATGTCAAAGATAATGTGTTATGCTTGCAACGGTGTTGGTCACTACGCTAGTGATCCGGCATGCCCTAAGTATACGGGTGGACGAGCCGCACTGCATCGAATAACCGAGGATGGTGACCAAACAGAGAGCCCGGACCAGGAAATGGCAGGCACTGACGCTGTTCCGTCGATGGCATTAGGCCGCCCTGACGAGGAAGAAGGACCGTTGGATGGCAGTCAATATGAGCCCGCTGAGGATTATGCGCTGGATACTTATGAAGACTATGAGTACGATGCTGAGTACTTCGAGGACATCGAAGATGAATCTCCAGCTCAGTTCCGGTCAATGCGAGTAGTACCAGACGATAATGGCGATCGACGCACCATATTCCACTGGGTCGACGACGAGTTGGAATTTGTCGAAGGCCCGGCGGAACTTGATCCACCGTTGGACCCTAACCGCGACTGGGAATTGCACCATGAACTCGACCCGTTCAATCCTGACTTGACGGCCGAAACACTTGATGAGGCATATAACAGTCTACCACCCCCGCACTTTATCGAGCTAGTGAGGCGTACACTGAGACACGCAGCAGATAGATCACGCAGCCCCAGTCACTCACTAGCGACACCTTTGGCTCCCGCTCACCGTCACCAGATGAACGCGTGGCTGACTCAAGGAGTTGCGCGCCGACTGGCCGACAGTTATGCGATGAACCCCGATAGGGACCCCATAACACAGCTGGACATAGACCTGGACGCTGAAGGCGGGCCAGTGTGGGCAGCTGAACATGGGTGGCAACAACTGAACTCGGTAGAGGATATGATTAGTCGACTACTGCAGGAGGGCGCGGAGCTGCGAACTGAAGTCAGGACGCTGGTTACCGGCATAGATCGAGGGATATCGATGCATGAGCTACGCCAGTTAGGAGACAATGTGCTAGCGAGGGATCGCATGCGAACTCAAGACTGGATTGACTTCATCACAATGGATGAGGACAATGGGTACTTACCCAACGACGAACCTGAGTTAACGAGGTCCACTGTGCTGGATGACATGGACTATGTGGAACAACTCATCCATAGCCAAGCCCATCCCGAGTATGGGGATACTGAGGTGGATACGCGTAGCAGCACGCCAGATGATGGAGTGCTGGGGACACATATGCCTAGTTTCGTCGCTTTCGACGATCTGGCAGCCGCCTTGGGAACGCTCACGCCTCCGCTGGGAGCTACACAGATGCTTGATCCAGCGTTCGATGGGGATGGATCTGATCACGCCTCAATGCCATCGTTAACCACTGCATCGGTGACAGGGCAGTCAGCGTCTGACGACGAGGAGAGATCAGACGACGGCAATGTCGACGATGACGACAACATGGACACACCTCGCCCACCAGCACGGTTCAACGCCATGACAGTACAGTTGCATGCCGTCACCGATGAAAAGCGAGCGTATCGCACAGCCATGCACACCAACGGCAACGTTGAGGATCGGCCACGGCAGAAAGGGAGATGCATGACGGTGTACTGTGTAGTAAATGGGTTGCGAGCCAAAGCATTACTCGATTCTGGCAGTACAATCAATTGCATCAGTCCTGAATTTGTGAACGTATCCAAGGTGGAGGTGTTCGCACTGTCAGAACCAATGGGATTACAACTAGGGTGTGTAGGCAGTCGCTCCCGTATAAACTATGGGGTGCGAGCAGCGGTAGAGCTGGACAATGAACCTCGAGACTTGTATCTCGACGTCGTGAACCTAGATCATTATGACGTGATACTAGGCGTACCGTACATGCGGTTAATGGGCATGAGGCTTGATTTCGCATCCAATACTATACAGTTTGGGAATCATTCAATGGCCGTGATCAAACGAGAGGACAAGGAGCCTGCCCGAAAGGCACCGGCACCCAAGGTTAGGTTTGCCACTCGCCCATTGGGGAGTGCAAACTCTCAACACCAATGACTCGGCCAAGCAGGTTCTAACAAACCTGCGCCAACCCCTGTGAACTCACCGACCGGGGAGTCCACGCGAGAGGGGGCCACAGAGCACCGGTTACAGTCCACTCAAGTGGACATCGACAGTTCGCGCCGACCTCGGTCGGAGAAGGAACTGGCACGACTTCGAGAACAATGGTTCTCAAAGTTTAGTGATATGACCAGTGGGGTACCAGAGAGGTTACCCCCGCTAAGGGAGGTTAATCACCGAATCCCATTGATAGACAACGATCTTCGTTATCATCAGAGGCTTCCACGATGCGCTGACGCGGTAAAACCAATGCTGATGGAGAAAATCAATCGGTATGCAGCCGCTAATTGGTGGGTACCTGCGACCGTGCCGCAAGCCGCGCCGTTGCTATGTATTGCTAAGAAAAGTGGAGGCCTCCGAACTGTAGTGGATTGTCGGAAGCGTAACGACAATACTGTGAAAGATGTCACCCCATTCCCCGACCAGGAACAAATACGGCAAGATGTAGCCAGAGCCCCCATACGATCGAAGATCGACTTGTCCGATGCATACGAACAAATTCGAGTAGAGCCGGACGATGTATGGAAGACGGCATTTGCTACGGTATATGGCACAATGCTCAGCAACGTAATGCAACAAGGAGACTGTAATGCGCCAGCTACGTTCCAACGCCTGATGACACATGTCTTTCGAAAACACATTGGCATATTTGTGCATGTGTACCTCGATGACATATTTGTGTATTCATCATCAGTAGAAGAGCACGAACGCCATCTGGGGATCGTATTTGGCCTGCTCCGAGAAGCAGAGTTGTATCTTAAGGCCGAAAAATGCGATTTATACTCAGCCAAAATGGATTGCTTGGGGCATGTTATCGATAATCGAGGGTTACATGCTGACACAGACAAGATGGCCCGAGTACGGGAGTGGCGTACACCTCGGGATTATGGAGATATCCAACGCTTCCTTGGTCTGGTGCAGTACTTGGCTCATTTCATGCCTGATGTATCTGCATTCACTAGCCCGTTATCAGCCATTACACGGAATGGGCATTCGTTTGAGTGGAGACCGATCCACCAGCGGTGTTTTGAGTCAATCAAACAGCTGGCATGTCGTGCACCAATCTTACGACCAATCGATCCTAGCATCAATGAACCCATTTGGGTCATATGTGACGCATCGACATCAGGCGTGGGCGCGGTGCTGGGCCAGGGCCCAGATTGGCTGACATGTAGGCCGGCGGGGTTCATGTCGCGGAAATTCACCGATGCCCAGCAATCGTATCGAGTATTCGAATTGGAGACCATAGCAATACTCGAGGCGTTAACGAAGTGGGAAGATAAGCTATTAGGACGGCCCATAACGATCGTCACGGACCACAAGGCACTCGAGTTTTTCAAGACACAGCCGAGACTGTCCAATCGCCAGACAAGATGGATGGAGTTCATGTCCAGGTTCAACTACTCCATCCAGTATGTCAAGGGTGTGTCGAACAAAGTGGCGGATTGCTTGTCCCGATATTATGCTACTGATAATGAGGGCGAGCTGCATCCTTATGATGAATACGTATCGGTAGACCATGGTCTCGACCCCGAAGGCGAAGACCTGCCACAGAACAGACTTGCTGAAGTACGGTCTATCCGAGTAGGGCCGGCAACGTCACCTTTGCCGGCATCCTCTCGACGTCTTATATCTCGAGAAGAACTGGAAGAACGGCGTCGCGAGGCAGCTGACCTCAGCGCACATGCGCAACCCGCGCGAGCGAGCCCAATGGATCACGAGGACCCGCATGCTATCATCCCTGATGAGGCAGTAACCCCTTTGCTAGCTGGGGTTGAGCATGACGAAGATTTCATCATGCGCATCCGAGACGGCTACAAGTCGGATGTCCTGTTCAGCAAAATCATCCAAGCGATCACCCATCACCGAGGATTCAAGTTGCGGGATGGGCTGTTATGGTCGCGAAACCGTGCAGGCGCAGAAGTACTATGTGTGCCCAGAGTTAAGCATGAGAAGAAGACATTGGTGGCGACCGTCATCGATCATGCTCACACCACACTGGGGCATTTCGGTCACCGGAAAACGGCTGACTATATCCGCAGATGGTACTGGTGGCCAAGTTTAGGGCGTGATGTTTTGAAATGGTGCGATGCGTGTGGCATTTGCCAGACCACGAAAACTAGCAACCTGCCGCCAGCGGGGCTTCTGCACAGCCTACCCATTCCATCGAGACCCTGGGGGTCCATCGCGATGGACTTTGTGGGGCCTTTCCCCCGATCAGGCGGTTGTGATTACCTATGGGTAGTGATTTGTCGGCTGACGTCGCAAGTTCACCTCATCCCAGTGGAGACCACGATAAAAGCCTCCGAACTAGCCTGGCTGTATGTCAAGGAGATAGTTCGGTTGCATGGGGTCGCTGACTCCATCGTATCCGACCGCGATGCAAAATTCACGTCAAAATTCTGGCGGGAAGTGCACCGATTGTTGGGCACGAGATTACTGATGTCAACTGCATTTCACCCACAAACGGATGGGGTGACTGAGCGCGCCAACCGGTCAATAAACCAGATACTGAGAGGCTGTGTGAGCCCCGATCAGTCTGACTGGGTAGAACGGTTGCCGATGGTCGAGTTTGCCATCAATTCTGCTATCAGCAGTTCCACGGGGTTTGCTCCGTTTGAACTGAATTATGGCTTCATGCCAACCATCACACGATCATTACCCATGGGGGATTCAATGCCAGGGGTCAGACAGTTCGCGCAGCGAGCGATTGACAATCTAACCATTGCGCATGATGCCATCATCGAGAGCAGGGTTATCCAGACATATCAGGCTAACAAGAGGCGACGAGATGAACATATTGCTAATGGGCTCGAAACGCCGCTAAAGAAGGGCGATTTAGTCTATTTATCGACGCAGAACCTGTCAGTCCCTAAAGGTCGGGCAAGGAAATTGGTACCCAAATTCCTGGGCCCATTCCCGATCGTGGAGTGCACCCCTGAGAAGTCATCATACACGCTGCAGTTACCAGAGGATCTCGCAGCGCGTGGTATACACCCCACGTTCCACGCGAGCGTGCTGCGTCGGCATATTGCCAACGACGACGCGCTATTCCCACATCGGGAGACGCGGACGTACTATGATATGGGGGTACCCGACGATGCTGAGTGGTTAGTGGAAGAAATCATCGATCACCGGTGGGCCAGTGGCAAACTGGAGCTGCGGGTGCGATGGTCACTGGGAGATACCACGTGGGAGCCATATGCTGAATGCAAAGAGCTGGAAGCGCTCGACGAGTACATCGAGCTACTGGGCGTAACCAGCTGGAGAGCATTGCCGAAAGTAAGGCGGCGCCGGGCGCAAGGCCGGGAATGACGCCAACAGTACTGCTCGTCCATACGAGCAGTACGCGGTGACGTCAGGATCGCTGCCAGACAGGCACGAGGGCGCCGTACTGCCGGGACCCGGCGCTACCGACACCGCGTGAACAAACTACCACGTGGGTTTAGCGACCTCGACCCAGCACGGGCGGCTAGGGCCAGCGCCTCCGCACATTGCCCAACGGCGACCACTGCAACTGCAGTGAAGTCTTTTTGCCCTCGAAAATTTCGCCCACCCCCCCACTGCTTGCTTTACTCCCTCACCACCACTCACTCAATGAGCCCCGCGAGTACTGGAGGCCCACCAAAAGGTCGCGCCGGCGACCACCAACGTCGCAGTGACCCCAACGCGGGGTCCATGCGGCGCGACGACCCACCGGCACTGCCCAACGACCGAGGGCACGGCCACCGCTCATCGCGAGACGAGCATGGACGTGACCGTGGACCGCCGCCGCCGTCCATACCCGCACCACCGCGCGCGACCAACGTGGAACCGCCATGGGTCGACGACGAGACTTTCGGCCTCATCCACCAGGGCACCGTGTGCGTCGCGTGCACGACGAGGGTGCGGCACATCATGGAGCACCGCCACGGGCCGGGATATGCGGCCGCGTTGGAGGCGAGGCGGGAACGGTTAGAGGTGGCCGCAGATCGAGCAGCTCGCGCGTACCGCGAGCAGATCGAACTGCTGGCTGGGAACATATCGAGGCTGCAGAGTGAGTTACTCGCAGCCACCGAGGATGCCGCATACTGGCGAGGACAAGTCGACGCGACACGGAGGCGAGAAATCACCCCGAGACGTGTCTCTCAAACACGCGGGAGGTCGCGGTCGCGCTCTCCTGTTCGGGCACGGAGCCAGTCTGTCTCGCGGTCGCGGTCGCGATCGCGAGTGCTATCCAGGACGCAGCGCAGGCGGTCGTCTACGCCACGCCGCCGGTCTCGATCGCCAGAACAGCGACGGTCTGCCTCCCCGGTACCACGACGGCAGCGCACGCCACCTAGGGCGCGATCGACGACCAGGCGGTCGCAAGCTGGCAGCGACCAGGTGCGGCGCCGCTCCCGATCCGGCACAGACAGCCCTCGTAGGGCACCAGCGAAAACCACGACGTCTGGAGGCCGCGATCCGTACGATAGCGACGCCACCGACAGCAGTGACGCGTTATTTGAAGCGGCGGCGGAGCAACGCCGCGAACGGTATAACCGGGACCCATCGGCGTACTGGCTGGGTGACAGACCACCAGGGCGTACGCTGGCCGAGCGGCTGTCCAACCTGGAGGAAGTCCGCAATCGCGCACTCCAAGAGCCGGACACCACCAGCACCAACGCGTTCAATCGCAGTGGCACCGCGCATGCTCACGGTGTCACACTGGACATGTCATTGCCCTTCCCATCGCTGCGACCCACGGCGCAGAGTGTGAACCCGTTGACAGGCGTACACTGGACGAGCGACGAGCTCATTCAGTGGCCTCGTGGTTACCCGGGGCTGCCGAGTGACGTCCCATTCGGGACGTTCCAAGTGGTGCAGCAACGCACGATCGCGGAGACACATGGCTTGCCACCGCCACTACATGGACGGATTGGGGGACGTGTTTTCTCAGGGGGAGGGGGCCCGTCAGTCATGCCAGACGCGAATATCGGCAGGACCGAGGGCAGCGCGCAACGACAACGGATAATCACGAGGGGCATGATATCGACGGACGCACCTGACACGTCGAGAACAGACTTAGAATTTTTATGGGATACAGACACCCAAACATACCGATGGCCATGCACAGACGAGGAAGTACGATGATTGCGAGAAGTGCGCAACTCGCCAGGAAACCTAGACGCATTTAACATGGTCACGGGATGGCTGAACCTGGTGAACAGTACGGCACCAAGCAAACGGTCCAGATTGCACCAACTACTCGTATCAGTCCAGTGGAAGCGGCCTGAGTGGGTACCGGTGAAGGAACAAACGTTGAAGAGAAAACGTATGCAGGCCGAGCGTGCAAAAGAAGTGCAGCAGGACGGAGAGAATGGTGCCCCAACACCAGTATCACCGCTGCCACGACCACCGATAATGCTGGAAGAAGATGTACAGCGCAACATCCACCTCGAGGACACTGACGATCCAATGGGAATGGACTTGGCTAATCCGACGACGACGCCGGCGGTGTCCAAAACAGTCGCAGCGGCGCAAGGGTGGAGAAGGATTGTCCATCTGGCCAACATAACTCCAGTGCAACTGGAAGAGTTGCAGGTGGCATTAGAGGCCCACCCAAATCTGGTGATACCAGGCATCGTGAGGGGCCCGACCGGAAGGGCACTCAACGAGAACGCGTTACGAGGTCTGCATCGCATCACGCAGACAGGACCAAGTGAGGCGTCACTGGAATCAGCCATGGCGTATGCGTCCACAGTCGCCGCCCTTGTGATTGTAGAGCCTCACATTGAGCTGCCGGGACAGTCAAGTGCAAACATCGCGTACACCGGGAGTGTCACAAACCGTGTGGCGGTGTTATCCCATATTCGGTCGGTAGTAGCGGCTGGTCGTAACCGATTGATGGGATATGACGTGGCCTACAGTCCATTGCTGGTACCACAGTGCGTGACCGAGTGGGTGAATTGTGTATTGGCATCATCCAACCAGTCGTCGTAACAGTAGCCGTAAGTAGTGTATGTATATTTATGCTGGTATTGTAGATACGCGTTGTAGATACAAGGTCAGGCTTGTTGCGCGGGACCGCACAGCTTCGCCTTGTGGGGGAGGGTGTAACAGCCCGGTTCTCACAGGTAGAGACC